>OX031016.1:3201931-3464931 GCA_943736025.1 Tenthredo mesomela
AATCAATGATTATCATTGAATTTGTATTGATTCGAGTTTTTTTTTACATGGAAAATCGTTGTGAATAATTGATTGATGGTGATGTCTGTTGCGCGCGATTTATGCGTTCTGAGCGAGGCCGAGAGTGTGACACAATAATTATTATATTTGTGTTTATTTATTTGTATGTAGGTGGTGGGGATCCACCTCCGAAAGCTTATTATCATTATTATTATTATTATTATTTTATCTTTTGTCATAAAAAAAAACGCGAGGGAAAATGGCATAGATTGCATGCATATAGAAGCCGGCAAGTTAAATTATTTTCCTCAACGTTTTAGAGAGAAAGAGAGAGAGAGAGAGAGAGAGAGAGAGAGAGAGAGAGAGTGTGAGAGAGAGAGAGCGAAAAATAAAAAATGGAAAAAAATGAAAAGAAAAAAAAAAAAACGAGAAAAAAATGAAATAAAATAATAATAAAAAATAAACAACAAAATATGTATAAAATATACTATATTCTACTGATCGTAGAATATATATCCCGACATTGATAAAGCATGAAAAAAAAAAAAATAAAAATAAAAATAAAATAAAATAAAATAAACTTAAAAAAAAAATAAAAATAAATAAATAATACTATAAAGAATAATAAAGAATACGCGTTGGAAAAGAAAGAGCGTATTAGGTAAATTTAAATGATTTAAATTAATTTATGTATGGGTAAAAGATGACGGAGGTAGAAAAACAGAGCAAGGAAAAAAAAAAAAAAAAAAAAAAAAAATTAAGAATTGAAGAAAATGAAAAACACGTTGTTGAAAGAGTTGTGGATAAACGAGTAATAAGAAAGAATATTATTACTGTAAATAATATATAGGTAATGTAAGTGGAAAATGGATGATAAAGAAGAGGCTTGTCAGGAGCCGGCGTTCGCTTATTGGGGGCATGTATCGCGACGTCGTTGTTCCCTGCCTCTGCTGGTTCATAGTATGTATTGTATATACATATATATATATTATACGTATGTATATGTATATATATGTATTTTATGTGTATATATACATATGTATGTATAAAAAAAAAAAAAAAAAAAAAAAGAAAAAAAAAAAAAATTAATATTAAGAATACAACACACACACACTTATATAATAAACCATATCTATAAAAAAGAAAAAAAAAAAAAAAAAAAAAAAAAAAAGAACAAAAAAAAAGAAAAAAAAAAGAACAAAAAAAAAATAATAAAAAAAGAACTCCATGCCAATATGATGTGCAAAATTTTTTGCACCTCCGTCCATTCAGCTCCTAGCTACCTCAGCCATAAGCCATTCGTTCTTTTGAAAAAAAAAAAAAAAAAAAAAAAAAAGTTGAGGATGAGTCCGTTCTGATCCTGGAAGTTTATCTAGGTCATAATCGTTAAAAGTTCGTTATCTGCGGAACCAGCAATCTTATCTAGGACTAAGGCTTCAAGGATGATGCATACACTGCAAATGTGCTTTGGTAATTATATGAATACCAGTTTTATATTTATTAAAACCTGTATATTATTATCTTGGCGAAGAATTTTATCGAAAGATTCGTAATCGCAACATTTGATTAGGTTTACACTTAAGATTCGTTTACCAAGCATATCAAGCTTTTGAATATTTCAAATCTTTGAACGGACTGACTGAACTCATGATCTCATAATGCTGTAATTTATCGATTTTTTTGGTATGTTTTCAAAACTTTGAGGTTTATTATAAACATAAATGACCGAATCTGAAATAAAGACTTCAATAATAAAGGACAAACGGCGATCTAGTCAATTCAGAATCCACCCTTCGTGCAATTTTATGAAAAGTAGTCTGAACCGGATGTATACGTATTCTTGAATACATCATCGGGGATTCACCGACCTATTCGGCTCGATTGGACAAAATATACGATAACTACATATATAAAGGGACGCAGTTCAGGCTGAATTTTCATGCGCAGTAAATTGCTGCTGCAGCAAAAAATTTTGCTGTAAAGGTGCTATTTCATGGGCAGTTAACTGCAGCAGCAGTCTAGTAACTTACTAGATTTTCTAGTGATTTGACCAGCACTTCCGGCGCAAGTTTTTGCTGCTTGAAGTTTACTTATCCGAACGGCAGATTAATTGATTAATTTTTAATTTTTAGTTATGCGGCAGTTACTGCAGTTGCGATCTATTACATTTCGTTATTTTTTTAGGATATACATCGATTTTTCAAACTTTCAAATTCAAATTCAGATTTGAATTCAAAAATTTTTGATCCAGCTACTGCTGTAACGATCTATTTCATGAGCAGCGCTGCTGCTGCGTAAAATCACTAGGAAATCTAGTAAGTTACTAGACTGCTGCTGCAGTTAACTGCCCATGAAATAGCACCTTAAGGCTATTCGTTGTTGATCACGTGGTACCGGCAGTAACCTGCAACCGCTTTATCAACAACGAATAGCGTTACAGGAAAATTTTGCTGCAACAGCAATTTACTGCACATGAGAATCCAGCCATGGAAACCAGTCTGTCGCATTTGGGTAAATGGCGTTTCGAGTAAATGAAGCAAAATGAAGCGTCTCCATCTCATCGTAACTACGTCATCACTCATCCGTTTACGACATAAATTCTGCGCCGAACTACGACCACCGTACGCGGTACGACTCAACGCCAGTATTTTGCCACCGGTTTGTGCTGCTTGGTGCTCAATCCCTGCGATTGCTTATCTTCACGGGGATTTCCCGAACAATTGATTTATATCTGATTTTTATCACTGAAAGAACCCTAGAGTTGAATAAAATAACTCAACCGTACATCAATCTGACTAATCTGTATCGTAACAACTACATTTTTCAGAAAGTCATTCCTTTGTTAGTCAAAAATTCAAAATAACTCGCACATCATTTGCGTTTTATTTAAAACCTTGGAGGTTATGTTTACAGACATTAATTTTATCCCTGTTTATCCAATAGGCAGAAATTCACGCGAATGCAAAAGAATAAGCTCTTGAGTCTCTGAATGTGAATACAGACTTCTTTTTTGGAGACATTTAAAAATAGGGTACTGATATGGATAAATCACAAGCGGCTATGATAAATGATGAAAACTGTTGCATCGCAGTACTGCAACCACGTAGCGAAAGAGAACGAATTAGAAAGCGGGTTGTGGAAAACAAAAAGAAAAATGAACAACAAGATCAGAATGATAAGTTGGCAAGAAGACATCCACTTCTCAAATATGCCTATAGGGACGATCAATGGAGTCCGTTAAATTTGAGTGGAAAGAGAGTATATGATAGAGAATTTTTGATCGAACTTTGGAACGACCCAAACAGCTATGTTAAACCGTTGAATCTACCAGATGTGGCAATTGTCTTGAAACATGATATTAGAGTGAGTAACTTTATCTCTAATCGCTAGCGAGTATATTATTCTGAGTAGTATCTGTTTTATGCTTGTTTTTCAACAAGGCTTTGAACATTATTGAAATTGATATTCTACGAAGATTATTAGTGATTTGAATATAAATGAATTTTGCATTCTTGCAGAAATTGAAGAATCGAAATCTGAAGATTCTGAAGAATTTCAACGATGTGAAACAATATGAAAATGAAGAGCCGGATCAAAATGACACCACACCCAAAGGACTGCCGCCCCTAAAATACACTTATGGGGCGGATCAATGGAGTCCGTTGAATATGAGTGGAAAGAAGGTCTATGATCGAGAGTTCTTGATCAAACTTCAGAGCGATCCAAACAGCAAAATTAAACCCTTGAATCTACCAGACTTGGAAGTCGTTCTTAAAGACAACTCTAGGGTACGTAGATTTTATTACACATAGGTATAATCACTTGGGTATATTATCAGCAAAGATATCTTTGATCTTTGTGTGCCGAAGTATGCATCAGACTTTATTGAAATTTGAATCTAATATTGAGTAACATTCAAAGAATACAACGCTTTGTATTTGATTAAATTCAAGTCAATTCACGTTCAATTGAATTAATTTTTGAAAGGTGAAAAACATTCCTTTTTTCTCACAGAATAATCGTGCTTCAATTGATCTTGGGCCATTCAAAGAGGTGAGCATAGGAAAAAACAACCCACTGTTGTTTCCAATTCCAGGATTTGATAAACCATCGCAGAGTGCACGAGCAGTAAGTTACTCTGTATACACATTGAACTCGTACGGTTTTAGACCTTTGAGAACACAAATTCCTCATTCTGATATATTGAGAATGCATGCCTTACAGTAATTCTGAAATATGTATTTCTCATCTCTTAATAGGTACTGACCCCGAAGCGAGGTGTTCAAAAAAGCAAATTAAAAAGTGAGAACCCAGTTGTTATCCAAGCCTCGTGTTTTGTGGAAGAAGACATTAAATTGAGGAAATCAGAAAATCCATGGATACCGTCACGACTGAAGTCCGATCTTACTAACCAGGATAACAACCCGACAGATCGCCTATACAAAACAGTACGACGAGTGTTGAACAAAATGATGCCAGAAAATTTCAATGCATTAATCAACCAAGTTAAGAATCTGCGAATTGAGTCGGAAGAGGAGTTGCAGGGTGTTGTTAACTTGGTCTTTGATAAAGCAAGTATTTATTTGTTTAACAAAAACATAAAAGCAGGTACTCAATAATTAGTATCAGAGCATGAAAGGCTTTATTAATAATCACGAGATTGATGACATAAAAGTATTATGAATTTTTCTCATCGTATTTCTGGTTTTTCTGATAATAACAGGCAATTAACGAGCCCAGATTCAGTGGATCTTATGCTCTTTTGTGCAAGGAACTTGCCATGATACGAATCAGCGGTTCAGACGATGAAACAAGCAAGCAAAACAATGACCTTAACTTTAGGAAACTCATAATCACTCGTTGCGTGATGGAATTCGAGGACACTGTTGATCAACATGGGATTACAAATCTGGCGAGTTGATTATTATTCAATCTCCTTATCTGCGAGGATGTTCAATTTTGAACAGATTTTTATCACAGAATTAATACCTAAGCATCCTTATTGTTAATTATATCTGATTATTTTCGTACTGGGCTTTTGTCCAGAGAAGAAAAGCCTCTTGTTTGTGTTTCGGCGTCTATTCGTCATAAAAATTTTAGGATAGAACATAATACACATAACTTGAACATTTACATTTCTTATTTTCAGAGAAGCGAGCTTCTACAGGCAATCACAGAACAGGAAATGATGAATCGCACCAAGTCCTTTGGCAATATTAGGTAAGAAGCCAGAAAAAATTTTCGTTCATCCCACATAACAAGCAGCATGCAATCTTGACTCTGTTACTTCTGCGTTGGACCACAAATAATCACAAAGTTCTTTTGTATTTTGTCTCACAGATTTATAGGAGAACTTTTCAAGCAGGAAGTGTTGACCACCTTCATCATGCACAGGTGTATACGTCATTTGCTCAGACAAATCGACGACGAAAGCTTAGAGTGTTTATGTCAGCTGCTTATTACAGTTGGAAAACCCATGGAATCAAAAAATCAGGTGAATTTTAATGTTGAATAAATAATTCTGAGTATGTTGCGCTGCCACAGATGATAAAGTGTAATCCCTTCCGTTTGATTAGCTGTATGCTAACGCAAAATCTGTGTCCTAAAATTCAGATATTAGATCCATATTTTGAGCAAATGTTGGACATTGTACATCGCAAAGTACCTGGCAAAGTTAGTCCAAGGGTTCATTTCATGTTACAAGATGTAATTGAGCTTAGGACTAACAAATGGATACCAAGGAAAGGCCATAGTGACACCGAAACGGTAGATCAAATCAGGATAGATGGTGGTACAGAAAATCTTGGTATGCATATAAACAACATTCATATTGCTAATTAATGTAAGAATGTTCAATTTTCAATCGTTCACAACTGTACAAACTCAATTCCTTCTCCAGCATCTACGTCAACACCAAAAGAGCCACCGCCACCCCTGTCCAAGGATCAGCTGTTCTTCGTACTACAAGATTATCTCTCTGATACAAGTTCTATCGTAAGTAATCCAATTCTTGATATCATGAATTCAAATTTGAAATACCATGTGTTTGCTTGGCTCTGAGCAGACTGATACAGATATGATGAGTTTTTCTCGAATTCCATAACACTGTTTGCCAAATTATTCAGCAAAAGGATGAAATCTATTATAGTGTTTTATTTACACTGAATGCTTGCCGCTTTATTCGATTTTTTTTCGTTTTACAATATACCTGTGTTAAAAATCACAGAACGCAGCTCTAGAAGCTTGTGAAACCTTTGACGATTCTACCAAGGCTATCTTTGTGAGAGAGGTACTAAACCGAGTTCTTGATAGATCCACAACTGATAGAAAACAAGTCAGTCAACTTATAACGAATCTCATCTCTAAGAACATTTTGCCAATAGGTCTCTATAACTCTAGGTGAGTAGGTAATTTTTAACAGAAAAGCCAAGGTCGATAAATAAATATCTCAGGTTTTATACATCCTCAGAATTTATACGTACTCGATTTTATACATCCTTAGAATTTATAAGCACTCGAAGTGTCTTGATGCTGTCTAGCCAAAAAGATTTTTACTTTTTTACTTCAGTCCAGTATTCAGTTGCAAAGTCTTCTTATTTGGACATTCTATAATTTCAGCCTTGCAGAAGTATTGGATACAGTCGATGATCTAGAAATTGATAATCCTAAGATTTGGGTCTACTTGGCGGAATTGATCTGTAAGTATAGTCAATTAAGCTGACCACATGCTGTTTTCTAAGATTCGAATATTGATATGAACATACATTTCATGATCACAACTCCTTACACCTTAGTGCTGTACCATGTCGGATGTAAAGCTCAACAGGCCTGATGAATCTTTTTCAAAGAACAAATTTTTTTCCCGAAATTTGATCTTGTCTATCTTTTTTTAATCAGTTCATATCATTTTACTTGTATAGGCTATCCCTTGGCAGAGGGTGTCGTTCCTTTCTCAGGACTCAAGGCTACGATGGCTTCTTTGAAAAATAAGGGTTTGGCAGGAAAGTTGATGGCAGAACTCATAATCATGTTGGTCGAAGAAAAGGGTCCAGAATGGTTCAAGGACAAATGGGAGCAGGCTGATTTAAAGCGGGGCGATTTTCTACCAGAAGATGATACCCTGAATACTTTCATCAAGAAATGTGTAAGATTTACATTATTTTTTCTGCTTAGAAAATATTTTCGTATTTGTTGCAGTCATGCTGCATATTATATTACCGTAATTCTCAGCGCTATATTTACTTTCTGTTCAGTCGTTTTCTGTGTTAATAACAAACTGTTAATCGAAACCTTATCCTGTGTTTACTCACTTTAGCCTTCTACGAATAATTGCCAACCGGATGATGAGAACGTATCAAAAAATGTTTCTGTAGATGTCTCAGAGACTGTGAAGCCGAACAAATCCCCAAATTTGGAAAATACTTCCAGCCAAGAAGACAAATATTCAAAACGTCGAGTACCCAAGTAAGTTTGAGTTCAATCTTCATCTGAGCAATTTTTAAATGCTATTGAATACAATTAAAGTGCAACAAGCCGACATATCAAAGAAATGTCGCAAATAACATTCCGAATTCTTTCAACTTCACTTTTCTGAATAAATTCATCACATTAAACAAAAAATTATTCTGTGATGTCTTATAATTTCTGTAATTTTAGTTTATACAACTTTGCAGGTCTTCGTCTACCAGCTTAAAAGATCACGGCAGTCCAACTCGCGAACCGTCGTGTAGTAAGTAATATTTCGTATTCAGACTTATTTTGATTATACTGTATCTCTATTTCGTTTATATAGTAACTGAGTCTCGAATTATGTAGATTCAATTTATCACTGAATATGTGAGAAATTGGTTTCTTCCATTAATCATTTTCTGGATAGTTTGCTATTGCTTGTACTGTAACATGTGGAATTATTCTTCTAGCATCTACATCAACAATTAGCAAGTCACCGTCAACAACGTCCAAGAAAGGACTGGCCAAGAAATCTGCCATTATTTTAGATAACTATCTTGCCGATGCACGTATCGACGTAAGTAATTCAATACTTCGAGTATCAATCTTTGTTTAACTGAATGAAATAATTCAAACTGGATTACAGACTGCATCAGAAAAAGTCCGCGAAACTTTCGACGATTCTACATTTGCGAACTTTGTGCGAGAGGCGCTATCCAAAGTTGTTAACAAATCACCAGTTGCGAGGAAACAAGTTAGTCAACTCATGACGCATCTCATCTCTAACAATATTTTGCAATCTTCCCTTTATCTTTCTAGGTGAGTGAATTATTCTTAACTTTACACAAGTTTGACAAGTGTTAGATCTCTTTACATTCTATTTCAGTCTTGGAGAAGTATTGGATGCGTCTGGGGATGTAGTGATTGATGTTTCTAAGATTTGGGTTTCCTTGGCAGAGTTGATCTGTGAGTTGAGTCAATTGAACTGATAACATATCTTTTGAGATTCAAGTAATAATATAAATGTACATTCCATGATGATGACTTGTTACACCATAGTGATACACGGTGCTGGATGTTAAGCTCAACAGGCCTGATGAATATTGTTCGCAAATTGAATTGTTTTCAAGAAATGCGATACTGTCTATCCTTCTTTGATCAGTTCATGTTATTCTTACTTATATAGGGTATCCATTGGCAGAGGGTGTTGTTCCGTTCTCAGAACTCAAAACTACAATGGCTCCTTTGAAGAATAAAGGTTTGGCAGGAACTTTGATGGGTGAACTCATGATTGTATTGATTCGAGAAAAGAGTCTGGAATGGACTAAGGACCAATGGGATCGCTCTGGTCTAAAATGGAGCGACTTTTTAGGAGAAAATGAGTCCTTTGCTGATTTCATTAAGAAATATGTAAGGTTTAGAAATTAATTCCGATCCACTTGCAACACTGGATTTTTGCGCTATGAATCCTCTAAACTTTTGCCAATGAATTTCCAGTTTTCCTGTGAATGAAATTTCTATTTATATATTAAAATTTAAGTAGAAATTGATGATAATTTTCCAATAATGAGTTCGTTCCTTTTTTTCATTCAGAAACTGGAGTTCATGCTAAGAGATAGCAGTAGTAGTCTTGGTAGTTCGAGTGGGCTGTTAAATATGGAGCAAATTCAAGAGCGACTTTTTTGCCTTATGGCCGATGAGGAGAAAAATTCATTTGACAATATCTGCGCTTGGATTTCCGTAAGTTGAATCAATTCTAACTAAACTTGCGTTCAGTTTTCAAACTATTTCAATAGCTTCCAAATAGATATATCAAATAATTTTGTTCTCTTCTTCCCACAGATTAATGTGGGCTATAGAGCAAGCGAGCCTGAGTTCATCAAAGTGTTAATGACTACCATTCTGAAAGTATCTATAGGTAAGCAACTGTATTGTGTACTTTTTTTTATTTATCTATTTTTTCTATGAATTAACAGATTGGTGTTGAATTATTACAACAAATTATTCTTTCGTTGATTGAATATCTTGCTAACATTAGGCGTTTTTTGGCGAGCGAGTGGTATACCTACCAAAGTATACCAATCTATACCACAACGTTTTGGTGTTTTGGTTGAGTGTGGTAGGGGCGTGACAACCGATGTTGGTATGTACCAGGTTGCTACCAAGCTATACCCTAGTCTTGAGCTTGGTATAGCTGGTAGGACCTGGTAGCTGTACCAACTTTAGGCACCGCCCATACCATTACCTACCGCGGTAGTATTTTGAGGCTCGCCAAAAAACGCCTATTATGAACACTTTACTTTCCAGATTCGTATTATGATACATGGCAATTCAGAGTAGACAGGTTTCGAAATCTAGAGGCTTTAATTCCTCGGTACATTGATGTAAACATCAAATTGTCGGAATTGCAATGCCTAATTGCCATTCAAGAATATATACACCAGTTGGATGCCTCGCAACGTAAGATTATTAATACATCATTCTTAAATTCAAGCAGCTATCAATCAGAAAAATTCACTCACTTCAGCTCTTTCGAAGAAATTTACATGAGTATAGCTTATTGGTCTTGTTTTAAGACCTCAAGTCTATGTTCAAGTTTATGTTTTCGACAAATGATGTATAATTTACGTGACAATCTCTAAATACTATATAAACTATGTATAACATCGTATATCTGTTCACAGGTGTACTATTGCAAATACTTGAGAAACAAATTTTTGAAAGTATTCTTTCTTTCGATGTATTCCACGTATGGGAGACCAACAAAGATCCTCTGGAAAAAAAAGCAATTGCCATGCTGGCTCTGAAATCGTTCTTCGAATCTTTGAAAGACACGAATATCCAGTCCAGTCTGGACGAGACGTGATTACATTAACTTGTGTAGACACGTTATTTTTGTAATTTTAACTAAATAGATTTTCGGAATAATTTTATACATAGTAAGTGTCTTCCCACTAGGAATATTGCACAGCAGACTATAATTTTTTTTCAAATCCAGTTATTGTGCATTATTTTCTTATAACAGCGGACAGTATAGTAAAACTAGCTGTTTTTATCATATAAGGGTGAATTCCTAACGTCCGAACACCAAGAGTCGTGTTGAGGTGGCCGAGAGTCGAAATCGGCAATTTCAACTCTTGGTGTTCGGACGTTAGGAATTTACCCTGTATACCATAAATGATGGATGAAAGGTTTTTAGAATTAAATACAGTATAATTATTAGACATATATTTTTTTGTATTTTAAGATTAATGTCAATACAGCAAGCTTATGCTATAACGATGTTTTTTTTTTTAAGTAAATGAGGTATGATGAGTGATTCCCTGCAAAATCTTCTTTGTCTATTGTATAGCCGGACTGGATATTGTTATTCATGTAGAGATGAAGGACATTGTTGATTAACTTTTGAACAAGCAGGTGTGTTGAGGAGCTTCTTTTGTTCAAGGAGTTTATGAAATTTTTTCAAATCCTTAATTTTGAAGCGATGTATCGTGTACCTTCCGAAAATGATTGTTCAATGATTGGCAGGTTCTGTATGGAAATATATTAAACGAAACAAATCTTTCGACTCGTTACTATTAAACAGACGTGATTATGATATTTAAGTGTGTATTTACTGTATTTTACCCCCTTTTCTGTTCATCAAGTAGTTTATGATTTCCCGCTTTTACGAAAGAAAAAAAATTAGAGATTCAAAGATAAGTGAGCATAGAATCTGATTGATATTCAAAAAATCGACTGAGGTACCTTTGATTTGTGTTCAATAATTTTAACTTTGGAAAAAAAAAAAAACTTCCAATTCGGAACAAGATTTGTTCGCCACAAAGCACGAACGATTTAAATACTACTATAGTCAAATATTGGGTGCGTTTTGTTTGCCACTTCCGCAGCAGCTTCCGAAAGCAAAAATACCACATATTTGGAACATTTTATTTGATAACTTATATGCTTTTGAAAGAGGTGTAGGTAGAACTAGCACGTGGTGCAAGGGCGCTCGAATAAATCACATGTTGATTGTTGCAAAACCTTCCTGTGTTTTTAATTCGTTGCTCTCTCAATACGCCCATTTTCTTCTTTCTCTTTTAAACTCTATAACTTCAGCGTTTTTTTTTTTTTTTTTTTACAAATCACGCTCGGAAAAAAAAAACGAATAAAACTTGAAAGGCATAGTTTTATTTGGATTCAAACTTCCCGCACTTTCGATTCCGGAAGCTGCTGGAAATCCCAAATAGAACGCACCCACGGATGTGACCATAGTTGCAACTGACTCACGAAGTGGGGACTCCCCATGTTTCAATTGGTTTGGTTTCAATCCGTTCAAAGTTTCCGTTTGAAGTGCATACTTCGAGCAACGAGATTCGTAGAAAATCAACGAATGAAACACCGGTAAATTCTCAGGTAGAAAATTTCGAAGTTAGCAAAAAAAGAATTGACGACAATGCAACGACAGAAGAGCAACGAGCCGATTTCACAGGACATAATGAAGACGTTACCCGAATATGTTACGGTAAGCCATGTGCTGATACTCTCGCCCGTTAAATTTGACTTTGACAAGTCAGAATTATGACCCTTGTGGAAGGAGTGATTCAGGCCTTATTTTTGTGTAACTAAATTTACAGGCCATCATTGAAGCAGAGGATGCCGCATTTGAACGTTACAGATATGCGATGACTTTGAAAAGTATCGAAGACAGAATGAGACTAATTATTACACATTCTTCGGATAGTTATGAGAATTTAAAATTTAGCAATTGTTGGGAAGCGGAAGACTCAAAGTTGGGGAGTTTTACCAAAAACAAAGATGACCTCCAAACTGCACTAGGAAATATCTCCCCTAGATTTTTGGGAGGCCCCCAATTAACAGGTTCAAAGATTAATGCAACTTCTACGTGCTCATCTTTACCTATAACAGGTAATTGTCAAATGAGAGAAACTGAAAGTGCATTGACAAAACATCTATATGAGAAAGTGCGAGAACCCTTGAATCAGTTTAGTCAACTGATATTTCATAATTCAGTCAGCGATACAGAGTCGCAGGAGAAGCTGCATGAAAAGGTAAGTATATTTGCCAAGGTTGATTCTGGCCCGGAAGTGATCAGGTTAACAAATAATTCTAAACATATTGTCCCCTATTATTTGCCCCAGCCTCCTGTGCATAATTGCAAATTATGCAATTTGAAATGCCACCAATGTTTAAGAAATGTTTTTCTGGATGCTCCTGAAGTTCCAACGCCAAACAAATTAGCCAAATCAAGAAATATATCTAACAAACAAGAGAACCGTTCCCCACTGCCACCGTCTGGGTAAGTTTGAAGTGTGGCTCTAATTGAACAACACTTCAATCTATCTCATCAATGGATAGTTGCAATATTGTGCTTATTTTGATTAGGCATTGACACCCGAGAAACAGTTGGAAGAAGGTGTTGAAACCCTTTCAGCTTTGCTTGAATAAAAAAAATGAAAAAAGATAAAAAAAAAAAAGTAGTAACAAAGTTTGGGTTAACAAAAGCTCGAGATCTATCTGCTACATCAATACCTCATAGTTTTCATTTTCTTATTTTTACTATCATTCGAAGTCATTGAAGTATTCTCATAGATTTATAAAAAAAAAAGATGTTATACATCAAAATGTAGGACGTGCTTTTTTTGAAACAATTAATAACTGCTTTCTGAAGAAAAAGGTCGCTGAGAGGTGAAATAGAATGCAAATTGGTTCCTACTTATTTGATATTAGATGCAAATCAAAATTATTTCACTTGATAGTAATTAATCAAATTTTATACACACTCATTTATTCGTGCTTATAATTAGCAACCGGAGCTTCAATTCTTCGGAACAAAGGATAATGATCGAATATTTGATTAAAACCCGATCGATTTCTATGGCGAAAGGACGTGGGGTCTGGAAACAAATGATAAAAGATGGAGTAAGTAGGCACGCTTTAGCATAATCCCTTTTTTAATAATGGGGAATAATGAAAGGTACTGTTATTCTTTCAGTACCTGCAGCATAGAACCTTTGAATCGCTGCGTGGTAATTTTCGGCGAATAATACTTCCTCGAATTCATTGCTTCCAAATGAAGAAGAAATATATGCTGGAATTTCAGAAGCTCCTTTTAAGGTGCCAGAGGATAAGTAATGAGTGATAACCGACATTCTTTAAGTTTAGTTATATTTCATGGTATTTTTAGTCTGTATCTCAAGAATATGTAATATTAAATTTTTCATGGCCTCCGAATGCAACATTCGATGCACAAGATATATCTCACTCAGGGATGTAAGGGCAAACAGCCCCATCTAGCAGTCAACTCCACTAAACAGACAGATACCTTTTTGCTTACGACAATAAGCACTGTTTATGCTATAACATTTAATCGTCCAGTTATATAGCAAACCAGTGCGCAACAAGGCGCGAGGTTTAATTTGTGTTAGGATTCACTCGAGCTGGGTGAGTTTAACAGGTTTGAATTCCATTTATGGAATGAATTTTTGTATGGCATTTTTGATTAATTTTTGAGTTCATTTACGCTGATATCTATATCCGTTTTAGTTCCTAATTTTTACTTTAGTGAGATATTTCTATTCACGTGCTCTGTGAGTTTACTCCAGTATGCTTTTTTGTAGTTTGGGTATTTATTTTCTGATTTTTGAATCTGTGTGTTATTAAGAGTAATGACTACTGGTAGGTGGTCCGAGTCTAGTTCGTTTATGGTCTGTATTTCAATGTATTTTTTTATTTTTGATGAGTGCGAAATCTACTGTGTTTGGTAGAGCTTGTGGGTTGTTAGGATAGAGTGTGTAGTTTCATGGGAGCTGGCACTGCTGCTTGTGAATGGACGGTATGAATGAGTTTGCTAAATTGGAAATTTTGTTCAGGTCTGAGGGGTTTATTCTTGTTTGTGGGAGGGTTATAGACTGATGCAATAATGAGGTTGTTGTTTAGTTTGATTCCATGGGATTCTAATGTATTAATGGTATTTCAAGAAATTTCCTAGCATTCTTTGTTTTTTTTGTTTATGAGTATGGCTACTCTGCCGCCAGCTGTATTGCCAGGGCAATCTTTTCTGAAGCATTTAAATCCTGGAATTTGTTTTGTTTTTTCAGTGAATTTGGTCTCATTTGCTAAGAAAATGTCGACTTTTTGGGTAGTCAGGAAGTCTGAATGTGATATATTGGTTTTTTAGGCCATTTGCGTTCCATTGCGCAGTTTTCAATGTATTGAGTCTAGTATTTGTTTTATACATATTTAAGTAACCGTGGTAAAAAATCCTTGGCATTGTGAAATATGAATTGCACAAGAATTTTATACACAACGACCGTCACCCGGCGCTTGTATGCAGATTTGTTTTCGAAAAGCGGAAATTACTGCAGCGTCATTTTTGAATATTTTTTTCTAAATTTTATTTTAGGTAATCCTGAATTAGTTGTATTTTACTCTGTGTTCGAAAATTAAAATATTTCGTATCATATTTTTAAGTTTTTGAATTTTCTTTAGAATAACATACCCAATTTTTGAGCGGTCTGTGCTTTAAACAGATGTTCAAGAAGCTGTAACCTATACATAACCTAAGTATCATTATAGTTACAATAACGGAGATAAGAGTAAAACGAAAAACAAAACGTAATAATATTAACGATATTAATAAGGTGAATAAATACTACACATCCATATCTTTATATATCCATTTATAATAATAACAATATTCGTGATGGTGATATTTTCGAGTCTTTGAACTGTACAATTTTGTAAACAAGAAGAGTTTTGAGCATATGAACTTTAAACTCTCCCTCGTTGGCATATGGACTTGAATCCTCATCTCGCGTTTGACTAGGCAGGGTCCTCCATCTGGAGCTGTCGATAATATAATCCTCAGAGGGATAGTCCTGGGCTGTCTCTCCTCATATGAGTTTGGATATTGATATAAGTTCCTTTATCCGTGGCTGGCAACTTCCCTGGAAGAAGAAAAAGAAAAAGAAGATACAGTTTCTCCAAGGTGTGTTAGTTGAAAAAAAAGAAACCAAGTCCATAGAAGATCTGCGAATACAACACATGAAAGTTCGTGAGTTGGAAGTCCAAGATTAATAAACCAGGGTTGCCTACGATGGCGCCGGACAGCAGCGCCCCGGTCACGAGAGACGCGATGATCTCGTTCTCCGACACTATTACAGTGAATCCGATGACAATATTACCAAAGCCCAATGAATTTGTTTTCAATAGACCAGAAGGATGGCGATTTTGGAAAGAGCGGTTTCTGCGCTTTGGTCGGTTAGCTGTACGGCAATGGGGATATTCTGAACACGATTGGATTGATCTGTTGTGCTACACGATGGGCGAACAAAGCGAGGAAATTATGGAACAAATAATGCCAGACGTCGCTGACAAAAATTTGGCAGATGTTCTTCAGGCTTTCACAGATTACTTTGGCCAAAGGAAAAATGTTACATTGCAAAGACACAGATTCAATACACGGATTCAGTTGCCAGGTGAAAACGTTGAACAGTTTATAACTGTGCTACGCATTTTGGCAGAATCTTGTCAATATGGAACTATGAAAGACGAACTAATTTGTGATCGAATAGTCGCTGGTCTGTCGGACACTACAATCTTAGAGAAGCTACAACTCGAGTCATGCTTGACTTTGGAAAATGTGATAGCAATTGCATGTGAGGCAGAGATTCAACGTACCCGACATGATGAAGTATCTCAAGATTCGTCTTCAACTAGTAAAATTAACTGCGCAGCGGGTAGCAGTGAAGCGCAACAGTTTCCAAGTGATCAAAGTATTGATTCTAAATCTCTAGATCAAGAAAGTTGTGAGGGAACAGGAGCCCGGCAAACTGGTGGCAAACCAAAATCAGTAAGTTGTGCCAAAAAGAAAGACGGCCAGAAACTTTCTGACCACTTGGCGTATAATTGGCGTGGACCAGGTCAACTGGAACTTGTTGTTTCAAAGGATGAGGATTCCTATTTGAAGACTGTTTATGAAACAGTGCAGCAAGTGATGAACGATCTCAAACCGCAGAATTTTGTTGAATCAGTTGATCAGATTAAGATGCTAGAAATCAATTCGCCAGCAGCGCTGCAGATCGCTGTTGAGTTGATTTATAAAAAGGTTGGTAGTATGTTGTTTCACGTTATTTCCAATAATGCAAACTAGTGTTTTTATTTCTAACAGGCAGTTGACAAGCCTAGTTTTTCGGTAACCCTTGCGCTTATGTGCAAGGAACTTGCTATGAAGAAAGTCACCAGGTACAACAGTGAAGCGGGCAAAAAAGAGTGCTACCTCAACTCTAAAAAACTCATTATAACTCTGTGTCAAATAGAATTCGAAAAGAATACTATTGACCAAAATGCCAGAGCTATTAAATTGAAGGAGATAGAAGCGTGTGTAGATCCAGTAAGTTCTTCATTATTCCATCTGAGCAGTTTGATTTGTTTGAAAAATTATACATGATGAGATAACATCTAGAAAAGAGATGCTAGAATGTGTTTCGACATTTTTTTTTGTCAAAAAGCCGCCACGATTCATTGTAAAACCTATTAGTTACACGACTATAAAATGTGCAGAACTAAAGTATTTGTGTCGATTATTCCAGGAAAAGAAGAGAGGGTTACAGAATAAATTGACCAAAGACGAAAACCTAATTCGTATCAAATCTGTTGATAACATTAGGTAAGAAACTGAACCAGATTTCCCCATATTATCCACATAAACATCCTGGAAACCTTCATTTCTTATTTTCCGTAATGAATTTTAATCGCACGTTCGTGTTACCAAATTAATCCATCATGATGATTCTAATTTTTGTTCAAATTGTGCGAAAAATATTTTCATTTTACTTTGCCTTGGTCTGATGACTACTTTTACGTCAAATTTATTAACCCTGATCGTTGTAAAGCTCAACAGGCCTGACACATAATATAAATAATGATCATCACTGCATTGTGCAAGTTTTATTCTTGATAATTAACGAACTTCTTTCATGTTTTTTCTTACAGATTTATGGGTGAACTTTTCAAGCAAGGAATGTTGACGACCAGCATTATGTACAGGTGCATACGTCAGTTGCTCACACAAATAGACGAGAGAAGTTTAGAATGCTTATGCAAGCTGCTTAGTACAATTGGAAAAGACTTAGAATCCACGAATCAGGTAAGCCTTCACATTATGGATTTACATCTACTTATCGAAATGTATTTCAAGGATTCTACGATAATGAGTTATGAACCCACTATCGTTTGATCAGCATTTTTGCTAACCCAAAATTTGTATTTTATGTTTTAGGACCTAGACCAATATTTTAAACGGATGCAGGACATTATTAAGGGCAAGGTTCCAGTTCAAGTCAGTTTAAGAGTTCTCTTAATGTTGCAAGAGGTGATCGATTTAAGGTTGAACAAATGGATACCAAGGAGAGACGACAGTAATCTCAAGACAACGGATCAAATTCAGAAAGAAGCAGAAACTGACCGTTTGGATACGCATATGAACAACACTCCGTTAAACACACCTAGAAAAGACGACCAGAATAGCGACAAAAAACTAAATCGTAAGTTTTTAGTAATCAGTAATAGGGAACGTTAGTTTCAATAAAAAAAAAAAAAATGTGCAACAATGCTCTGGTGTTGGAAAATAATTCAGAAAAGTTATAACTTTCCTAACGCTCCCCAATAATTATGAAACAAACAGAAGCCACCGATGAATTTATAGACTAACCCTCTTTCGTGAAAGACATTTCTCCCACTCCACGGTCACCTGAGCAGGTGAAGCGTGGAGACGCTAGTGTGCGTGTCGCGCAACCCACCAGCCAGGGCTGTCTCAATTGGGTCCGGTAAATTAGAAAGGTTCCTAAAAATTGATAATGAGGTTTAGGATCATTTTTATTGATGTATGTATATTTTCATTTGAATAGAAGATTATAAGCGGCCTTCATTGATATAATAAGATAATTATCAACACAACGTACAGAACCTTTTTCAATTCAATATAGAATAATTGTTGAGATATAATAGCGCACAAAGAACCCCTCGAAAACGTAGTGACACGTTACTGTACAACCGTAAGGTTCACAGCGCAGTGGGGACAGCAGCGACGCACGAATGGTCGTTCCTACTGCGGCGGCCAAATAGTGAGTTAGAGTGACTTTCACGAAAGAGGGCTAATAAGCCAAAGCTGGAGGTATCTAGATACAAGCATCTAAGATACAGTATCTAGATTCATTTTGTATCCAAGCAATGTATCTAGATACGATGTTTTTTTTTATATCTTTATCTGTATCTAGATATTTTTAGGAGTATCTTTATATCTTGCTGAAGATACTTCTGAAGATACTTCAGGAAATGTAAAGAAAGATTGAATCATTGAATGACTCTTGTAGTCTTGTACACGTCATGGCCAAACGCAATGCTCTAATGGCCGGTTTCACCAACGTCGAATAACTTTATTCATAGATTAAATTCTTATTCATTGAAAACAAACGACTATTTTACATTGTATTTGCGACTTTTATTCGATGAATAGCGTTATTCTATGAATAAGAAGTTATTCGACGTTGGTGAAACCGGCCATAAGTGATGATTTGTTCGAAACTTTACTTTTCTTGAAAAAAATTATTCTTGCGCTCAAGCCCTACTGTGTAGTCAATAGTCTGTCGCTCTGTTACTTGCAATTTTATAATGTGGAATTCTTAATTTTGTTTCGTTTCAATTTTGTATTGAAAAATAAAGCTGATTGAGATCCAAACTTGTGCCTATAATTATGTGATCTCATTTTATTTTAGAAAGTATCTGGCAAAATATCTAGATAGTCTTGAGAGTATCTGTATCTATATTTAGATACGTTTAGTATCCTTGTATCTGTATCTGTATCTAGATACGTTTAGTATCCTTTTATCTGTATCTGTATCTAGATACATTTCACTGTAACGTATCTGAATCTGTATCTAGATACATTCCAGAAGTATCTTTTACAGCATTGTAATAAGCTTTGATGCATAGTCAACATAAGCAGGTCTTTAATTTTCATGATGATACCTTTATGTCATGCCAGACTGGAGTTTCTGAGTTGTAAAACAAATTTGTGATCGTATCACTTGTACTGATGAAAATTTAACAAAACTTCAATATCGTCTTTTGGAAAATAACAAACTAAGAATAGAATCTTTTCAATCATTTCTCACAGGTGTCTGGGTCCTACCGGATAGATTCCGAACTTAGTATTCCGTTGAAAATTCTAAGCTCAAAAACAAACCTGTAAGTACTGATTATATGATGAAATTGAAAAATAACTGGTTGAAGGTTCAGAGAAAGAATGTATAATATGGAGAAATTATCAAACGCAGCATATAAGAAAATTGAAGAATGTTCGGGCCTTGATTACGTGATGATAATCTTTTATTTGGAGAATAAGTTCGTGGAACTTGGATGTTTTTTTAGCCAAAAGGATTCTGAAATAATCATAAAAAACGGACCAGACAAATAGACATGACAAAGTCAGTTAATTTGTTGTTTGATATCAAATGACTAATGATTTCGAACATTATTTTGTGTTTCCCTAGCCTCCCAAGAACAATCTAGAATAGGTAATAAGAACGGGTTCCAATGGTCAAGAAATGTTTCTGCCAATGCTCCTTAAAGACTAACACCAAACATGTTTGCCATGCTGGACAAAATGTCCAGCAGATAGGACAAACGTACAGGACTGCCACTCTCCGGGTGAATTTAAACCATATATTTGATTCAGCAACACTTCATACCGCATTTATTGTCTGAATAAAATGATGATACATGCATGTCATGCCGGTTATTTGCTGCAGTTGGAAAATACTTATAACCCAAGAATCGGGTGACTTCATGTTATGGATTCAAATCTATGTATTCCAAGGATTCTACGGTGATAAATTTTGAACACGCTCACGTGTGAATTTTTATAGTGCTAATTTATGTTAATTCTTCATATATATATATATAATGGGTACATTATGATTGTATTAAAATTGATCCTAATAATGAAACATATACCCTCCAGGCAGCATAAAATGCCAATATGTTCATCAGACGTCTTATGTAAATATCCAATGTCTGACTTTCGCCCTAAAGTCGTTTTATACCACAAAAACTGGCACATTGGATAGCTATGAGACGTCTGATGAACAATTTCTAGTTTCGTACTTTTTGTAAAGAATAACTGAAAATGTTAGTTAAATAAAGAAAAATGAAACGAACGAAATCCACAACAACGTGACAGTATTTAGTTAATACGATTCTATTCCTGCATCAGCTTATGTGCAACTAGATACTAGTAGCAAGATCCTATCTCCTCCCTGAAGATCCATTCTAACTATTTCAAATAAGAAATACAAACAAACTATTTATCGCAGTTATCGGTTTTATAGACACATTTGAAAGCATACGGCGATATCGGCGATATTTGTTAGAACGTTGAGAAGAACAAAGAGAGATTAGATTTCTTTGTTTGATTGGTTTTTTTGAAAAGCGGAAATTGCTGCAGTGCCGCCATTTTTTAAAAATATTTTTGTCTAAAATTTATTTGAAGTGTTTCTGAAGTCGTATTTCACTGTGTGTTTAAAACTAAAAATATTTCGTCCTATACTCTCGAGTTTATCAATTTTTTTTTCATTTTTTTCAACGCACAATACAGGCAATAGTGACGCAATATCCATATCATCCGTTTACGGCATCATAAATTCTGCGCCGTACACTCCACGCAGTATTTCGTCACCGGCTTGTGCTGCTTGGTGCTGATTGTCGAAACCAATTGTCTGAATCCCTGCGTTTGCTCATGTTCACGGGGATTTCCCGGCATTCATACGAGAATATGAAAACTCTCCGCCGACCCTCTTGTTAGTCATATCAGTCAAACCGCAAATGTTTTTCCGCATGTTGACGAATGCAATTTGACAATTTGAACATCGGTAAGTACCTAACTAAACTGTTGCTTCATTCTTCGAACAGTTGATTTATATCTGATTATTTATCACCGAATAGTCCGGGAGATAATTATATTTCGAACAAATAACTCGACCGTACATCAAGGGGATATGAAAGGTGAATTATACACCTCGAATTTTTGGCAGCCCGTTTCACAGCTAAAACACATCCGATCGATGTGAAATTGATATCAGTGATGCAGAAAAAGTGCACGGAGGGCATGATGCTCTTGGATTTCCACAAAACGAAAAGGTTTCGGGTGTTTTCATATTTATCAAGTACAATGTCAGCAACAACGATTATTCGTTACAGAGCACTCTTGATATAAAACTGTACATTTTATTTTCGCTTTTTGGAAATCCAAGAGCATCATGCCCTCCGTGCACTTTTTCTGCATCACTGATATCAATTTCACATCGATTGGATGTGTTTTAGCTCCGAAACGGGCTGCCGAAAATTCGAGGTGTATAACCCTTACGGATCGTTCGATTCCCATTTGATCGAACGATCAACCTGTGCACTCAGTTGGTCATGAGATGGTCATGAGTTAGTCATGAGTTGATCATTAGTTGAGTTCCGGTCGATCCCATTAGCCATCAACCAAAACTGAACTCATGACCAACTCACGACCAACTGAGTGCACAGGTTGATTGCCCGATCAAGTGGGAATTAAACGATCCGTGAGGGAATTCACCTTTCATACTATATTTGGCAGAAAGTCATTGCATTGTAGTAAATAAAAAATTCAAAATACTTCGTATATCCTTTGCGCCTTAGTCATAAAACCTCCAAGATTACATCTATAGACATTACTTTTTATCCTCGTTTATCCAACAGGCAAAAACTCACGCAAATGCTAAAAAATAAAATTGAGTCTCTTGTTAACACAGAGTCATTTTGTGGTGATGTCTAAAAATAGGGTACTGATATGGATGAATCAGCAGTGGCTCTGATAAATGACGAAAACTGTTCCATTGTAGTCTTGCAAACACGTAGCACAAGATAACAAGTTAAAAAACGAGTTATGGAAAACAAAAATGAAACTAAACAACGAGATCAGAATGATAACTTGGCAAAAACACATCCGCGTCTCAAATATGCCTATAAGGATGATCAATGGAGTCCGTTAAATTTGAATGGAAAGAGAGTCTATGATAGAGAGTTTTTGATCGGGCTTCGGAATGACCCGAAAAGCTGTGTTAAGCCGTTGAATCTACCAGATGTGGCAATTGTCTTGAAAGATGATAAAGTAGTGAGTAACTCTATTTCTAATACCTATCAAGTATATTATGCTGAGTAGTATCTGTTTTATGCTTATTTTTCAACAAGGCTTTGGACATTATTGAAATTGATATTCTGCGTTGATTATTAGAGATTCGAATTTAAATGAATTTTGGTTTCTTGCAGAAATTGAAGGTTCGAAATCGGAAGATTCTGAAAAATGTCAACGATGTGAAACAATGTGAAAATGAAGAGCCGGATCAAAATGATACCACATCCAAAGGACCACCGCCCCTGAAATATACTCACGAGCCAAATCATATGAGTTTGTTGAATATGAATGGAAAGAGAGTTTATGATCAAGAGTTTTTGATTAAGCTTCAAAGCAGGCCAAACAGCAACATCAGACCCTTGGACCTACCAGACTTGGATGTCATTCTTAAAGACAACTCTAGGGTACGTAGATTTTACTTTATAATCACTTGGATATTTTATCCGCAGATATATCATTGATCTTCGTTTGCCGAAGTATGCATCAGACTCTATTAAAATTTGAATCTAAGTTTAGGGAACATTGAAAGACCACAATGATTTGTACTTGATCAAATTAAATTACATTTTCGATATAGTATGCGTGAAATTTCATTTTACGCACTTGTTGCATAATATACTATTTTGTATGAATTGAATTTTTTTCATAGAGGTGGTAAAAACTTGTTTGTTCGTACAGAATAATAGTGGTTCAATGGATCTGAGGCAATTAGAAGACCCGAGCATGGGAAGGCACGACGCTTTGTTCCCAGGATTTGTTAAATCATCACAGAATGCACGAGGGGTAAGCTACTCTGTATACACATTGAACTGGTATAGTTTTAGAGCTTTGAGAGCACAAATATGTAAAAACAACTGTTTTTTTCTAAATTTTTTATTCTCATGAAAAAAACATCTTTCATGAGCCTCATTCCGATATATCGAGAATGTCTTACAGTAATTATAAAATATGTATTTCTCGTCTATTTATAGGTACTGCCTCCAAAGCGAGGTGGTCAAAAAGGCAAATCAAAAAGTGACAATCTAGTTGTTATCCAAGCCTCGTGTTCTACGGAAGAAGACATTGAATTGAGGAAATCAGAAAATCCATGGATACCGTCCCGACTGAAGTCTGATCTTGCTAGCCAGGATAACAACCAGACAGATGGCCTATACAAAACAGTACGACGAGTATTGAACAAAATGACGCCAGAAAATTTCAATAAATTACTCAACCAAGTTAAGGCTCTGCGAATTGAATCGGAAGAGGAGTTGCGGGGTGTTGTTAACTTGGTCTTTGATAAAGCAAGTATTTATTTGTTTAACAAAAACATTAAAGCAGGTACTCAATAATTAGTATTAGAGCATCAAAGTCTTTATTAATAATCACGAGATTGATGACATAAAAGTATTACGAATCTTTCTTATTGTATTTCTGTTTTTCCTGATAATAACAGGCAGTTGATGAGCCTAGATACGTGGCATCGTATGCTCTTATGTGCAAGGAACTTGCTATGATGAGAATCAACGGTCCACAGGATGAAGCAAGCAACCACAACAATGACCTTAACTTTAGGGAACTCATAAAGACTCGTTGCGTGACGGAATTCGAGGAGGCTGTTGATCAACATGGTAAATTTTTAAGAAAGCAGAAGACCAAAGGGATCACAAATACGGCAAGTTAATTATTATTCAATCTTATTATTCGCGAGGAGGTTCAATTTCGAACAGATTTTCATCACAGAATTACGATATGAGCATCATTATTGTTAATTATTTCTCATTATTTTCGAGCTAGGCTTTTATCCAGAGAAGAAAAGCCTTTTGTTTGTGTTTCTGTGTCTATTCGTCATAAGAATTTTAAGATAGAACATAATACACATAACATTGAGTAGTGACTCTATCGTTCGAAGCCTATTAATTCATGATGATTAATTCATAATTCAGGATGAAATAATACACATAACTTGAACGTTTACATTACTTATTTTCAGAGAAGCGAGCTTCTACAGGCAATGACAGAACAGGAAATAATAAATCGCACCAAGTCTTTTGGTATTATTAGGTAAGAAGGAAAACAAGGGTTTCGTTCATCCCACATAACAAGCAGCGTGAAATCTTGACCCCCTTCCTTCTGCGTTGAACTACAATTAATCACGAAGTCCTTTTGTGTTTTTTCTTACAGATTTATAGGAGAACTTTTCAAGCAGGAGATGTTGACTACCTTCATCATGGATCTGTGTATACGTCATTTGCTCACACAAATCAACGACGAAAGCTTAGAGTGTTTATGCCAGCTGCTTACTACAGTTGGAAAACCCATGGAATCAAAAAATCAGGTCAATTTTAATGTTGAATAAATCATTCTGAGTATGTTGCGCTGCCACAGATGATGATAGAGTGTAATCCCTTCCGTTTGATTACCTGTATGCTAACACAAGATCTGTGTCCTAAAATTCAGATATTGGATCCATATTTTGAGCAAATGTTGGACATTGTTCATCGCAAAGTACCCGGTAAAGTCGGTTTGAGGGTTTATTTCATGTTACAAGATGTAATTGAGCTGAGGACCAACAAATGGATACCAAGGAAAGGCTGTAGTGACACTAAGATGGTGGATCAAATCAAGAAATCGATCTTGGATGGTAGTACAGAAAATATTGGTATGCATATAAACAACATTCCTATTACTAACTAAGAATCTTCAATTTTCAATTGTTCACAGTGGTGTGTACTACGAATCAAATCAAGCGTATGTCTTAGTATTGTTATCTGTATTGATACGTTGTATCGCATAATAGTCCCGGTATTTTGAGTTGTTGAACAATTTGTGGATGTTTTGCTAATGATTTCTGTATTTTCAAATACAAATATCTTGTATTTTAATTTTATTGTGTTAGTAGATGCGTCTCAATTCTTCCTCTATAAACTCAATTCCTCCTACAGCATCTACATCCACACCAAAAGAGTTAGTGTCACCCCTGTCCAAGGAACAGCTGGTCTTCATACTAGAAGAATGTCTCTCTGATACAAGTTCTAACGTAAGTAATTCAAAACTATCAATCAAACTCCGATTTAATCATTTTAAATTAATTTTTGTGTTCCAAATAACTTTTAGCTAAATTTGTAGATGTGGTCTAGTCTTGAGAATGTTGGGGTGCGCAACGTTTCTCTATTATTCTGTTAGCTTGTCTGGATAATCTTTATATCATAAATTTGAATTTGAAATACCATGAGTTTGCTTGGCTCTGAGCAAACTGATACAAATATGATTAGTTTCTCTTGAATTACATAAAAATATTTGCCGAATTATTCAGCAAAAGGATGAAATCTGTTACAGTGTTTTATTTACATTGAATGCTTGATGCTTTATTCGACTTTTTTTCGTTTTACAATATACCTGTGTTAAATATCACAGAACGCAACTCTAGAAGCTTGTGAAACCTTTGACGATTCTACCAAGGCTATCTTTGTGAGAGAGGTATTAAACCGAGTTCTTGATAGATCCACAACTGACAGAAAACAAGTCAGTCGACTTATAACGAATCTCATCTCTAAAAACATTTTGCCAATAGGTCTCTATAACTCTAGGTGAGTAGGTGATTTATAACAGGAAAGCCAAGGTTGATGAATAAATATCTCAGGTTTTATACATCCTCAGAATTTATACGTACTCGAATTTATACATCCTCAGAATTTATAAGCACTCGAAGTGTCTTGATGCTGTCTAGCCAAAAAAATTTTTACTTTTTTACTTCAGTCCAGTATTCAGTTGCAACATCTTCTTATTTGGACATTCTTTCATTTCAGCCTTGCAGAAGTATTGGATACAATCGATGATCTAGAAATTGATAATCCTAAGATTTGGGTCTACTTGGCTGAATTGATCTGTAAGTATAGTCAATTAAGCTGACCACATTCTGTTTTCTAAGATTCGAATATTGATATGAACATACATTAAATGATGACAACTTCTTACACCTTAGTGCTATACCATGTTGGATGTAAAGCTCCACAGGCCTGATGAATCTTTTCCGAAGAGCAAATTCTTTTTCCGAAATATGATATTGTCTATCTCTTTTTAGTCAGTTCTTGTTATTCTACTTGTATAGGGTATCTATTGGCAGAGGGTGTCGTGCCGTTCTCCGAACTCGGGACTATGATAGCTCCTTTGAAAAATAAGGGCTTGGAAGGAAAGTTGAGGGCAGAACTCATGATCATCATGTTAGCCGAAAAAAAGGATCCAGAAAGGATTAACGACAAACGGGATCAGGCTGGTCTAGAACAGGCCAATTTTCTACCAGAAGATGATACCGTGAATGATTTCATCAAGAAATATGTAAGATTTGCATTATTTTTTCTACTTGGAAAATATTTTCTTATTTGTTGCAACATTACATTACATTACATTATATTACCGTCATTCGCAGCGCTATTTACTTTCTGTTCAGTCGTTTTCTGTGATAATAACAAACTATTGATTGAAAGCTTATCCTGTGTTTACTCGCTTTAGCCTTCTACGAATAATTCTCAACCGGCTGATGAGAACGTATCAAAAAATGTTTCTGTAGATGTCTCAGAGACTGTGAAGCCGAACAAATCCTCAACTTTAGAAAATACTTCCAGCCAAGAAGACAAATATTCAAAATGTCGAATACCCAAGTAAGTTTGAGTTCAATCTTCAACTGAGCAGTTTGGAAATGATATTGAATACAATTAAAGCGCAACAAACCGACATATCAAAGAAATGTAGCAAATAACATTCCAAATTCTTTCAACTTCACTTTTCTGAATAAATTCATCACATTAAACAAAAAATTATTCTGTGATGTTTTATAATTTCTGTAATTTTAGTTTATACAACTTTGCAGGTCTTCGTCTACCGACTTGAAAGATCACGGCAGTCCAACTCGCGAACCGTCGTGTAGTAAGTAATATTTAGTATTCAGACTTGTTTTGATCATACTGTGTCTCTATTTCGTTTATACAGTAATTGAGTCTTGAATTATGTAGATTCAATTTATCACTGAATATGTAAGAAATTGGTTTCTCCCATTGATCATTTTTTGGATAGTTTGCTTATACTGCAACATGTGAAATCATTCTTCTAGCATCTGCATCAACAATTAGCAAGTCACCGTCAATAACGTCCAAGAAAGGACTGGCCGAGAAGTCTGCCATTATTCTGGATAACTATCTTGCCGATGCACGTATCGACGTAAGTAATTCAATACTTTGAGTATCAATCTTTGTTTAAATGAATTAAATAATTCGAACTGGTTTACAGACTGCATCAGAAAAAGTCCGCGAATCTTTCGACGATTCTACATTTGCGAACTTTGTGCGAGAGGCACTATGCAAAGTTGTCAACGAATCACAAGTTGCGAGGCAGCAAATTAGTCAACTCATGACCCATCTTATCTCGAACAACATTTTGCAATCTTCCCTTTATCTTTCTAGGTGAGTGAATTATTCTTAACTTTACACAAGTTTGACAAGTGTTGGATCTCTTTACATTCTATTTCAGTCTTGCAGAAGTATTGGACGCGTCTGGGGATGTAGTGATTGATGTTTCTAAGATTTGGGTTTCCTTGGCAGAGTTGATCTGTGAGTTTAGTCAATTGAACTGATAACATATCTTTTGAGATTCAAGTAATAATATAAATGTACATTCCATGATGATGACTTGTTACACCATAGTGATACACGGTGCTGGATGTTAAGCTCAACAGGCCTGATGAATATTGTTAACAAATTGAATTGTTTTCAAGAAATGCAATACTGTCTATCCTTCTTTGATCAGTTCATGTTATTCTTCCTTATATAGGGTATTCGTTGGCAGAGGGTGTTGTTCCGTTCTCAGAACTCAAGACTACAATGGCTCCTTTGAAGAATAAAGGTTTGGCAGGAACTTTAATGGGTGAACTCATGATTGTATTGGTTCGGGAGAAGAGTCTGGAATGGATCAAGGACGAATGGGATCGCTCTGGTCTTGAATGGAGCGACTTTTTAGGAGAAAATGAGTCCTCTGCTGATTTCATTAAGAAATACGTAAGGTTTAGAAATCAATTACCATCCACTTGCAACATTGGATTTTGCGCTACGAATCCTCCAAACTTTTGCCAATGAATTTTCAATTTTCCTGTGAATGAATTTTCTATTTACATTTCAAAATTTAAATAGAAATTGATAATAAATTTATAATTATGAGTTCGTTCGTTTTTTTTATTCAGAAACTGGAGTTCATGCTTAGAGATAGCACTAGTAGTCTTGGCAGTTCGAATTGGCTTTTAAATATGGAGCAAATTCACGAGCGACTTCTTTGTGTTATGTCTGATGAGAAGCAAAATTCAATTGACATTATCTGCCAATGGATTTCCGTAAGTTGAATCAATTCTACTATTTAAACTTGCGTTCAGTTTTCAAACTATTTCAATAACTTCGAAATGGATATATCAGATAATTTTGTTCTTTTCTTCTTACAGGCTAATGTGGGTGATGGAGCGAGCGAGCCTGAGTTTATCAAAGTGTTGATGACTACAATTCTGAAAGTGTCTATAGGTAAGCAACTGTATTGTGTACTTTTTTTATTTGTCTATTTTTTCTATGAGTTAACAGATTGGTGTTGAATTATTATAAGAAATCATTCTTTCATTGATTAAACTATCTTGCTGACATAATAAATACATCACATTCCAGATTCGTATTATAATACATGGCAATTCAGAGTAGACAGGTATCGAAATCTACAAGCTTTAATTCCTCTGTACATTGATGTAAACATCAATTTGTCGGAATTGCAATGCCTAATTGTCATTCAAGAATATATACACCAGTTGGATGGCCCGCAACGTAAGATTATGAATAATTCATTCTAAAATTCAAGCAGCTATCAATCAGAAAAATTCACTCACTTCAGCTTTTTCGAAGAAATTCACATGAGTATAGCTTTATTGGTATTGTTTTAAGATCTTGAGTCTATGTTCAAGTTTATCTTTTCAACAAATGATGTTTAAGGTGCCACAGTACTGGCGTGTCCTATATATATTTTGTGACGTCAGAATCGTGAAATACGAGGAATTTCGTCGACAAATTGAGCCCAAACGAGGAAACGAATACCACGGGTATTATTTTTTTATAAAAGCTTAAATTGATCTGTAGGGCGCTTACTTAGTGATTTTCAGCGTAGATTACCCAGTAATGTGTATTGCGAATAAATAAAAGTGACAGGTCGTTTATACATATCCAACATGGCGGCATCAGAATCCGGCCATTATCGACTTGTCGTATTTTCGCCGCATCCAGGAGATTAAAACGTCTATCACTCAACACAGGGAGTAAGCGCCCCGTAGGAATACACACTTGTTTCAGGAAAACTTATTTCACCTATCTGCGTCCCGTAAATAAGGCTCAATTTGTCGACGAAATTCCTCGTATTTGACGTCTCGGTATGACATATATCTATCGAAAATCTGAGAATTGACTTCCGGTACTGTGGCACCTTAATTCACGTGACAATCTCTAAATACTATATAAACTATGTATAATATCGTATGTCTGTTCACAGGTGTACTCTTGCAAATACTTGAGAAGCAAATTTTTGAAAGTATCCTCTCTTTTGATGTATTCCACGTACGGGAAAATAACAACGATCCTCTGGAAAGAAAGTCAATAGCCATGTTGGCTCTGAAATCGTTCTTCGAATCTTTAAAAGAAACGAATAATCACTCCAGCCTAGACAAGAGCTGATCACATTACTCGTGTAGACACGTTAGGAATTTACCCTGTATACCATAAATGATTGATGAAAGGTTTCAAGGATTAAATACAGTAATTATTAGATATATATATATTTTTTTTTTATATTTTAAGATTCATGTCCATACAACAACAGGCTTATGCTATAACGATGTTTTCTAAGCAAATAAGGTATGACAAGTGATTCCCTGCTAAATCTTCTTTGTCAATTGTACAGCCAGACCGGATATTGTTATACATATACAGATGAAACACATTGTTGATTATACTTATATACGATTTGAAGAAGAAAAAAGTACCCTCAAGCAGGTGTTATTGAGGAACTTCTCTTGGTCAAGGAGCTTATGAAATTTCTTCAAATCTTTCTCTTTCATTTTGGAAACGATGAATCATGTATCTTCCAAAGATGATTGTTTAATGAGCGGCAGGTTCTATCTGCAAAGATATTGAACAAAATAAATCTTTCGATTCGTTACTATCAAACAGACCTGATTATGATATTTAAGTGTGTATTTACTGTATTTTCCCCCTATTCAATCATGTCTTTTCAGACTACATTCACCTCTGTCTAAGAAATACGTTGCTTGTTCATCAAGTAGTCTATAATCTCCCGCTTTTCCCAAGGAATAAAATGATAGATTAATAGCTGTTTCAACTGGGGCTACACCAAGCTACACTCGTGTAGTGTAGCCATCTTTGTCTCTCTCTTCCTCAAAGAAAAGCAAGAGAGGAAGATGGCTACACTGCACCAGTGTAGCTTGGTGTAGCCCCAGTTGAAAGCGCTATAAATAATAAGTGAGCATGGAATCTGATTGATAGTCAAACAACCAACCGAGATACATTCTTCTTCTTTCCTTAAGGCTTATACCCAATAAAGGGAAGTAGCCAAGCCATCAGAGACACATTTGATTTATGTCCAATACCAAACAAGCATGAAACCAATTGAACGCTGTTTCAACTTGCAAAAAATATATGATCTATTTCATTCTGGAATATGCGACCTGTCCGCCACGTGAAGCACAAACGATAATAGGCGTTTTTTTGGCGAGCCTCTGGTATAGGTTTGGTATAGGTACCAAAGGTTACCAACATATAGTTTGAGTGACACACACTATTATTCTGGTACACTTTAGTACCATATATATACCAGAGCTCGCGAAAAAACGCCTATAGTCGTAAATGGATGTGTTACAACTGATTTCATGAACTGGGGATTCCCCCTGTTTGAATCCATTTAAGGGGGTTCCCCCGTGTGACGGCCTGTTTTTTAAGCAGTTTTTGGGAATTTTTTTTACGACCAATGAAAAGATAGAACTTTGAGTTTTTTATCATTTATTTATTACTATTTCAAGAGAATGTAAAACAAATTTCAAGTAAAAATCTTAATTGAAACGTATAAGTGAATAACGTTATTCACATTCAGTAAAATCTGTATAATAATATAAGAAAAATAATACGTAAAGACTAATAGTAAGATCATTATAGAAAAAAGATTAGATTAGATTAGATTAGATTTAGATTAGAATGAATGAATGAATGAATGCTACCACCGAAGCATACAGGACAGAATAATTAAAAATAAAGATAAAGAGAGATTAGATATGTCTGTTTATGGCCGAGAACCCAGCCGTTACACAGCTCAGATTATTTCAGGCGGAAATTGCTCCAGCGCCGCCATTTCTCATTATTTTTTTCTGAAATTTATTTTCGGTAATCCTGAAGTTGTATTTTACTGTGTGTTCGAAAATGAAAATATTTCGTTTCATATTTTTGAGTTTTTGAATTTTCTTTAGAATAATATACCCAATTTTTGAGCGGTCTGTGCCTTAAACAGATGTTCAAGAAGTTCAAGAAGCTATAACCTATACATAACCTATTAAGTATCATTGTAGTTATATTAATAGAGATAAGAGTGAAACGAAAAACAAAACGTAATAATATCAACGATATTAATAAGGTGAATAAATACTACACATCCATATCTTTATATTTACATTTATAATAATAATAATATTCGTGATGGTGATATTTTCGAGTCTTTGAACTGTACAATTTTGTAATCAAGAAGAGTTTTGAGCGTATGAACTATAATCTCTCCCTCGTTGGCATATGGACTTGAATCCTCTTCACGAGTTTGACTAGGCAGGGTCCTCCATCCGGAGCTGTTGATAGTATAATCCTCGGCGGGATAGTCCTGGGCTGTCTCTTGTCTCATGAGTTTGCATATTGATATAAGTTCCTTTATCAGCAGCTGGCAACTTCCCTGGGAGAAGAAGAAGAAGAAGGCACGGTTTCTCCAAGGTGTGTTAGTTAAAAAAAAAAAAAACTAAGTCCATAGAAGATCTGCGAACACAACACATGAAGGTTCTTGAGTTGGAAATCCAAGATAAATAAACAAGGGTTGCCTACGATGGCGCCGGACAGCAGCGCCCCGGTCATGAGGGACGCAATGATCTCGTTTTCTGACACTATTACAGTGAATCCGATGACAATATTACCAAAGCCCAATGAATTTGTCTTCAATAGACCAGAAGCATGGCGATTTTGGAAAGAGCGGTTTCTGCGCTTTGGTCGGTTAGCTGTAAGGCAATGGGGATATTCAGAATACGATTGGATTGATCTGTTGTGCTACACGATGGGCGAACAAAGCGAGGAAATTATGGAACAAATAATGCCAGACGTCGCTGACAAAAATTTGGCAGATGTTCTTCAGGCTTTCACAAATTACTTTGGCCAAAGGAAAAATGTTACATTGCAAAGACACAGATTCAATACACGGATTCAGTTGCCAGGTGAAAGTGTTGAACAGTTTATAACTGTGCTACGCATTTTGGCAGAATCTTGTCAATACGGAACTATGAAAGATGAACTAATTTGTGATCGAATAGTCGCCGGTCTGTCGGACACTACAATCTTAGAGAAGCTACAACTCAAGTCATGCTTGACTTTGGAAAATGTGATAGCAATTGCACGTGAGGCAGAGATTCAACGTACCCAACATGATGAAGTATCTCAAGATTCGTCTTCAACTAGTAAAATTAACTGTGCAGCGGGTAGCAGTGAAGCGCAACAGTTTCCACGTGATCAAAGTATTGATTCTAAATCTCTAGCTCAAGAAAGTTGTGAGGGAACAGGAGACCGGGAAACTGGTGGCATACCAAAATCAGTAAGTTGTGCCAAAAAGAAAGACGGCCAGAAACTTTCTGACCACTTGGCATATAATTGGCGTGGACCAGGTCAACTGGAACTTGTTGTTACGAATGATGAGGATTCCTATTTGAAGACTGTTTATGAAACAGTGCAGCAAGTGATGAACGATCTCAAACCGCAGAATTTTCTTGAATCAGTTGATCAGATTAAGATGCTAGAAATCAATTCGCGGGCAGCGCTGCAGATCGCTGTTGAGTTGATTCATAAAAAGGTCGGTAGTTTGTTGTTTCACGTTATTTCCAATAATGCAAACTAGTGTTTTTATTTCTAACAGGCGGTTGACAAGCCTAGTTTTTCGGTAACCCTTGCGCTTATGTGCAGGGAACTTGCTATGAAGAAAGTCACCAGGTACAATAGTGAATCCGGCAAAAAAGAGTGCTACGTCAACTTTAAAAAACTCATTACAACTCGGTGTCAAATAGAATTCGAAAAGAATACTATTGACCAAAATGCCAGAGCTATTAAAATGAAGGAGATAGAAGTGTGTGTAGATCCAGTAAGTTCATCACATAGAGCTTATAGACCTGGAGAGGACATCTCTATCCTTATACTATGGGAGACTGCTCACACGTGAGAGAGACGAGGAAGGACAGAGATTTGCTGTATCTCTGGAAGCAGCGCATGCGCACCAATGAGTAGAGGCATAGAGAGGTGAAGCCGTCAACGCAGCGGTCCAATCCAAACGTTCTGCGCATGCACTGCCTCCAAAGATACAGAAGATTTGCTGGTCTCACTCTCTCTCATGCGTGAGTGAAAAGGCGGAGCATGTCCTCTCCATGTCTATAAGCTCTATGGTTCATCATTATTATATCTGAGCAGTTTGATTTGTTTGTAAAATGATACATGATGAGATAATATCTAGAGAAGAGATGCTATAATGTGTTTCGATGTTTTTTTTTGTCAAAAAGCCGCTACGATTTATTGTAAAACCTATTAGTTACACGACTATAAAATGTGCAGAACTTCAAAGTACTTTTGTCTATTATTCCAGGAAAAGAAGAGAGGGTTACAGAATAAATTGACCAAAGACGAAAACATAATTCGAATCAAATCTGTTGATAACATTAGGTAAGAAACTGTACCAGATTTCCCCATATTATCCACATAAACATCCTGGAAACTTTCATTTCTTATTTTCCGTAATGGATTTTAATCATACGTTCGTGTTACCAAATTAATCCATCATGATGATTCTAATTTTTGTTCAAATTGTGAGAAAAATATTTTCAATTTACTTTACCTTGGTATGATGACGACCTTTACATCAAATTTATTAACCCTGATGGTTGTAAAGCTCAACGGGCCTGACCCATAATATAAATAATGATCATCGCTGCATTGTGCAAGTTTTATTCTTATAATTATAATTATAAGAATAATTAACGAACTTCTTTCATGTTTTTTCTTACAGATTTATGGGTGAACTTTTCCAGCAAGGAATGTTGACGACCAGCATTATGTACAGGTGCATACGTCATTTGCTCACACAAATAGACGAGAGAAGTTTAGAATGCTTGTGCAAGCTGCTTAGTACAATTGGAAAAGACTTAGAATCCACGAATCAGGTAAGCCTTATGGATCACATTATGGATTTACATCTACTTATCGAAATGTATTTCAAGGATTCTACGATAATGAGTTATGAACCCACTATCGTTTGATCAGCATTTTTGCTAACCCAAAATCTGTATTTCATGTTTTAGGACCTAGACCAATATTTTAAACAGATGCAGGACATTATTAAGGGCAAAGTTCCAGTTCAAGTCAGTTTAAGAGTTCTCTTAATGTTACAAGAGGTGATCGATTTAAGGTTAAATAAATGGATACCAAGAGAAGATGACAGTAGTCCCAAGACAATGGGTCAAATCCAGAAAGAAACAGAAGCGGAAAGTTTGGATACGTATATAAACAACACCAAAGTATGCATCAGACTTTATTCAAGTACAACGCTTTGTATTTGATTAAATCTAAGCCAATTCGAGTTTAATTGGAGTGATTTTGTAAATGTGAAAAACGATCCTTTTTCTCTCACAGAATAATCGTAGTTCTATGGATTTGAGGCACGACGCTTTGTTGTTCCCAGGATCTGTTAAATCATCGCAGAGTGCACGAGGGGTAAGTTGGTCTATATACACATTGAACTGGTATAGTTTCAGAGCTTTGAGAGCAAGGAATCTGTTCATTTTTGATCTATTGAAACAAAAACACGATTTTCGTAAACCTCATTCCGATATACTGCAAATTTATGTATGAAAATAATTCTAAAATGTGTTTTCTCTTCATTTATTTATAGTCGCTGGCTCCAAAGCAAAGTAGTCAGCAAGACAAACAAAAAAGCAACAAGCTAGCTGTTATCCCCGTGTCCTCATCTCTAAGAGAAGATGTTAAATTGAGGGAAACAGAAAACGCGTGGAAGCCGGGTCGTATGAAGCTTAGCGAGGCTAGTGAGGAAGATATCAAGACAAAAGCTTTGTACACGAGAGTACGAGGAGTCTTGAACAAACTCACACCAGAGAAATTTCCGACCTTAGTTAACCAAGTTAGGATGCTAAAAATTGATTCTAACGAGAGATTGCAGGGTGTTATCGATTTGGTGTTTGAAAAGGCAAGTATTTCTTTCGTTTCTTATTCCGTTCTGTTTTATGTCTCAATGATATTTTACTCGTGGTATAGTGATGATACATGTACGTCATGCCAGACTGGAGTTTCTGATTTTAAACTGATTGTACAACATATTCTGACGTGCCACTAAATTGATGGAGTTTTTTTTTAAATTTAAATATATCTTGATGTGAATTTTCGCGAGTATTCGTTGAAGAAAAGGATTCGTTATATTTATAGAAACATGATTGCGGTTTGATTTAACACAATCGTGGATATAATTGTTTCCCCTACAATTCACCTTGGCTAAAAGAACCACATAATTGTGGTTTAGTAGGAACCGCAGTTTGCGGTAAATCTGATATCAATCGTTTTGATAACAATATGAAGAAAGTGACCACATATTTTTCTTCGTTTTATTTGCGATAAATCATCATGCATTTTTCTTGATTTATGAAACAAAAAAAAAAACGTAATTTTTACTAATGTAAACTTATGTTTTTATTGTTATCAGGCAGTTAACGAGTCTAGCTTTTCTGCAACCCTTGCACTCATGTGCAAGGAACTTGCCATGATGCAAGTCAGCGGTCCCGACAGTAAAACGAATAAAGACGAAAGCAGCGTCAACTTTAGAAAACTCATTATAACTCGGTGTCAAATGGAATTCGAAAAGAATACTGTTGACGAAACTGCCAAGGCTATTAAAATGCAGGAGATCGAGGCGTGTGCAGATCCAGTAAGTTCGTTGTTATACTATCTGGATACTTGATAATTAATTGAAAAATAATACGTGATGAGATAATATCTAGAGAAGAAGCGCTAGAATGTGTTTCGATGTTTTTTTTTGTCAAAAGGATGCTGAAATTCATTATAAGACCTATTAGTTTCACGACTTTAAAATGTGCAAGACTTTAAAGTATTCTTATCGATTATTTTCAGGAAAAGAAGAAAGAGTTACAGCGTGTATTGATCGAAGAAGAGAGAAAAATTCGTATCAAATCTGTTGGTAACATTAGGTAAGAAACTGAACCAGATTTCCCCATATTATCCACAATAACCATCTTGGAAACCTTATTCTATTATTTTCTGTAATAGATTCCAATCACACGTTCGTGTTACCAAATCAATTCGTCATTATAATTTTCATTTTTGCTCAAATTGTGCGAAAAATATTTTCATTTTACTTCACCTTGGTATGATGACAATCCTTACACCAGATTTATTAACCGTGATGGTTGTAAAGCTCAACAGGCCTGACGCATAATGTAAAGACCGACCATCGTTGCATTGTGCAAGTTTGATTCTTGATAATTGACGAAATTCTTTTATGCTCTTTCTTACAGATTTATAGGAGAACTTTTCAAGCAAGGAATGTTGACGACCAACATTATGCACAGGTGCATACGTCATTTGCTTACACAAACAGATGAGGAAAGTTTAGAATGCTTATGCAAGCTGCTTAGTACAATTGGAAAAGACTTAGAATCCAAGAATCAGGTAAGACTTCACGTTATGGATTCAAATCTACTTATTGGAATGTATTTCAAGGATTCTAGGATAATAAGTTATGAACACACTTTCGTTTGATAAGCTTTTCTGCTAACACAAATCTGTATTTTATGTTTCAGAACTTGGAGCCATATTTTAAACAAATGCTGGACATTGTTAATCGCAAAGGATCAGGCAAAGTTAGTTCGAGGGTTCGCTTCATGTTGCAAGACGTTGTTGAGTTGAGGTTGAACAAATGGATACCGAGGAGAGACGACAGTAATCCCAAGACAATGGATCAAATCCAGAAAGAAGCAGAAACTGAACGTTTGGATACGCATCTGAACAACACTCCGATGAACACGCCTAGAAAAGACGACCGGAATAGCGACAGAAAACGAAATCGTAAGTTTTGAGTAGCAAGTAATAGGGAACGTTTGTTTCAATAAAAAAAAAAAAGTGCAACAATACTCTGGTATTGAAAAACAATTCGGAAAAGTTGTATCTTTCCTAACGCTCCCCAATAATTATGAAACTTACAGAAGCCACTGATTAATTTCTAGACTAATAAGCTTTGATGCAAAGTCTACATAAGCAGGTCTTTAATTTCCATGATGATACATTTATGTCATGCCAGACTGGAGTTTCTGAGTTGTAAAACAAATTTGTGATTGTATCACTTGTACTGATGAAAATTGAACAAAACTTTAATATCGTTTTTTTTGGAGAAAAACAAATTCACAATAGAATCTTTTCAATCATTTCTCACAGGTGGCGGTGGACCTATCGAAGAAGGTGGCTGGAGCCAACCGGTCAGAAGCCGAACTCAGTATTCCGTTGAAACGTCTAAGCTCAAAAACAAACCTGTAAGTACTGATTATATGATGAAATTGAAAAATAACTGGTTAAAGGTTCAGAGAAAGAATGTATTATGGAGAAATTATCAAACGCAGCATATAAGAAAATTGAAGAATGTTTGGGCCTTGATTACGTGATGATAATCTTTTATTTGGAGAATAAGTTCGTGGAACTTGGATGTTTTTTTAGCCAAAAGGATTCTGAAATAATCATAAAAAATGGACCAGACAAATAGACATTGCAAAGTCAGCTAATTTGTTGTTTGATATTAAATGACTAATAATTTCGAACAATATTTTGTGTTTCCCTAGCCTCCTATGGACAATCTAGAATTAGGTGATAAGAACATGTTCCAATGGCAAAGAAATGTTTCTGCGGATGCTCCTAAAACACTGACGCCAAACAAATTTGCCATGCTGGACAACCTGCCTAGTAGCGAACAAGACAAACGTTCAGGACTGCAACTCTCTGGGTAAGTTTAAACCACATTTTCAACTCAGCGACACTTCATACCGTGTAATTCCTCCTAAATGAAATGATGATACATGCATGTCATGCCAGACTGGAGTTTTTGAGTCTTCTAACAATCCCATGATATTAAACAGCATACTGAAGTCAAAATTGTAACAGTTTCTTCTGAAAAAGTGCCTCACAATGTATGAATAACTTGCTAATTCTACTTTATTGAACTTTACAGATCGAGGTCCACCGGTCCCAGAGACTTCCGTCCAGATTACAAATCATCGTATGGTAAGTCGCTAATTCAATGTTCACTTGATTCTTCCAAAGTATGAGCTCATTCTTTGTGTTGTATTCTTATTCCTCTTGTATCAGAAGAGTTGCGAATCATACGAATTCTCCTCTTTCAATGATGATAATCTTTCTATTTGAAAAGTTTCAAGGAAACTTGATGTTGTTTAGCCAAAAGGATTCTGACAATATCTACATATAAACTAAATTGTGATTACTTATTTTTAGCTTCGATCTAATACAATATGTATCATTTTTCTACAAACAGATGGTAGAAACTCTCGAAACGGTAGCCAGCAATTGGGCAGCAGATCTTCCAGTCGGGATAGCTCGCTTCACGACACTTCACGAAGTCAAAGTATGTCCATGCCTCCGCCTCAACCCATAAAATCAAATCCTCCTGCAGCACCTGCGTCCATACCTAACAAGCCAGCCACAACCATGACCGAGGAACAGCTGGCCAAAAAAGCTGCAAATATTTTGGAAGAGTATCTATCGGACACCAATATTAACGTGAGTATTGAAAGCTTTGACTATCAAATTGTCAATTTAAAGACTTATTGATTATTGATCGTCGAAATCAGTTTTAATCAATTAAACTACCGCACGCTCCTTAGATCTACCTCTGATCTACCCTAAGAGGTGCTTGAGTCATTAGCGTGCTATATTATGCAACATCTCCCTATTAGTCTTTGGTCTTGGTATCACGAATTCAAATTTCGAACGTTCCGAATTTTGTTGGCACTGAGCAGACTGGTACGGGGACAATTCTATTCTTGAATATAATTGAGTCGCAGGACTGTTATTAGCAGGATTATTTGACAAAATGAGACCTGTTATTGTATTTAAGGTTGTTAGCTTGTTATAGTCACAGCCAAAAGTTTATTTCAGTTGACGATAGTTCTAGAATGACCACAGTAATAAATAAGTCACAAAATCAAATATACACACTATCAATTACATGCTATGATATGCAAACCGTATCAAAATGTTTTGATAGTTAAACAAAGTCGTTCTAATATTTTTCAAGATTTTTTTAAAACGGCCAAGTTAACAAACTTTTGTCAAGGTACAGTTCCCATTTCTTTTAGGCATAGGCACACGCGCATTGAGTCGAAGTTATAATAGATCGTGGCAACATTGCGTGTATATAACGGAAGAATCCGCTCGAGCCGTCCGTTTGAGCTACGTGAGCGCTGTTGTCACGTCTATCACATCAGCATTTGATTTACACGCAAATATCTAAAAGAGACTTGAGTTTAACTAACAATATCTTTCTTATTACACGGGAAATACTTTTTTTTCTAGTCTCAAAATGTTCGTTAAATTTCAATTCATAACATACTAGTTTAAAGTGAGTGATAAAGAGTGATAAAAGTTGGTATTTTCCCTATGTACGTATGCAAATAATGTAAACTTCAATAATTTGTTTCATCACTAATATACGGCAAAAATCAATGAACTTGGTATCATGTTGTAGAACGTGTTTCAAGCTATTCACCAGTAAAATTTCACACAGATCTGTCGGTAACCGCTTCTACAAGCTAACAACCTTAATCAAAAGTTTACTCTTTTGTCGAAAGAATGTTCTTTTTTACTACATGTTTTCGAATATTACAGAATGCAGCTTTGGAAGTTCGCGAAACCTTCGACAATTCTACCTTCGTCAACTTTGTTAGAGATACACTGAATGGACTTGTTGAAAAGTCAGTTACTGCCAGAAAACAAGTCAGTCAACTCATGACACACCTCATCTCCAAGAACATTCTGCCGATGTCTCTCTATCTCGTTGGGTAAGTCAAGTGATTTGCAATATAATACAAAATGTATGAAGAAATTATTAAATGATGAGAACTTTTAACTAAAAGAAAAGGCACTCGAAGTGTTTTGATGTTGTCTAGCCAAAAGGATGCTGAATACATTTCAAAGCTCTTTTATTTCAGTCCGTTGTTTGTTTGACATGTTTTCTCATCTGAAATTTCTATTATTTCAGCCTCGCAGAAGTAACGGACATGGCCGAGGATCTAGGTATTGATATTCCTAAGATCTGGGTCTACTTGGCGGAGTTGATCTGTAAGTATAGTCAATTAAGCTGACCACATTCTGTTCTTTATGATTGAAATATTGATATGAATACACACTTCATGATGACAACTTCTTACACCATAGTGCTAACCGTGCTGGATGTAAAGCTCAACAGGCCTGATGAATCTTTTTCAAAGATTATATTTTTTTTCCAGAAATATGATATTGACTATCTCTTTTTAATCAGTTGATATTATTTTACTTGTACAGGGAATCCATTGGCAGAGGGTGTCATTCCGTTCTCCGAACTCAAGACTACGATGGCTCCTTTGAAAAATAAGGGCTTGGCAGGAAAGTTGATGGGAGAACTCATGATCATGTTGGTCCAAGAAAAGGGTCCAAAATGGGTCAGGGACAAATGGGATCAGGCTGGTCTAGAATGGGGCGATTTACTACGGGAAGATGAGTCCCTGAATGATTTCATCAAGAAATACGTAAGCCTTGTGAATAAAATTCCATCTGCGTTTCAAAATTGAACTTCGCACTGATGTTTTCCTAACGTTTTTTTTTTGATTGAAAATCAAGATAGTCCTTACTTTTTAAAACTTGGCATGGATGAGATTAAGGTGCCACAGTACTGGCATGTCCTATATTTATTTTGTGACGTCAGAAGCGTCAAATACGAGGAATTTCGTCGACAAATCGAGCCTTATTTACGGGACCCAGGTGGGTGAAATAAGTTTTCCTGAAACAACTGTGTATTTCTACCCTGCGCTTGCTCCCTGTGTTTAGTGATAGACGTATTAATCTCCTGGATGCAGCGAAAATACGACAAGTCGGTAATGGCCGGATTCTGATGCCACCATGTTGGATATGTGTCAAACGACCTGTCACTTTTATTTATTCGCAATACACATCACTGGGTAATCTACGCTAAAAATCACTAAGCAAGCGCAGTACAGATTAATTTAAGCTTCAATAAAAAAATAACACCCATGGAATTCGTTTCCTCGTTTAGGCTCAATTTGTCGACGAAATTCCTCGTATTTGACGCTTCTGACGTCAAAAAATATATATAGGACATGCCAGTACTGTGGCACCTTAACAGTGCAATTTTCGTTAGACTTTCAATTTTTATTTCATCCATAATCAATTGTTTCTTCTTATCGTTTCGTTTAGAAATTGGAGTTCTTATTCGGCGATAGTAATAGTGATTTCGGCAGCTTGAGTGGGCAGCTGAAGCTAAGTATGGAACAAATTCACGAGCGACTTCTTAGCCTTATGTCCAACGAGAAAGAAAACTCATTCGACAACATCTGCGCTTGGATTTCCGTAAGTTTCTATTGTGATTCAGTCAATTGGAATAGATTTAATCTATCTCTGTGTGCCATTCTTTCATTATATTGCTATTATATTACAACATATCGAACCTGAAGTTTAATAATTCTTCTCTAACTACATCGCGATATGTTTTACAATATTTCATATCAATTTTCATAGATAAATGTTGGCGAACGAGCCAGTGAGCCCCAGTTCATCAGGATGCTGATAATTGCAATCTTGGAAGTATCTATTGGTAAGCAGCTACACTACGCTTTTTTTTTCGTTCTTAAGTCCAAAACTTTACTGTTGTGTGTGTCGACCACAAAAGTTTACTTGAGTTATTCTGATTAATAATTACATCACAACATCTGAAATGTAATTGAGGTTTTTGTAATGTGAAATATTGTGCTAATAAATGTGTTATTTTTTTTTTCAGAACCCTACAATAACACATTCAAATTTAGATCGGACAAATTTCAAAATCTACAAACTCTAATTTCTCGATACATCCATGCAAATGAGGTGTTGGAAATACAGTGCCTCATCATAATCCAAGAACATATCCACAAGTTCGGAGACCCGTCAGGTAAGATTATCCTCGTATTACATAGCATGAACACGAGTATCTTGATTTTCCTTTTCTCATTAAACCTCAGATCTATAAATTCGACACTTGTTTTCGAATTGATGTGTTCAGTCATGCTTTTCTCGATATTCAAACGGTGAATAATATCGGAAATGTGTTTACAGGTGTGCTTTTGCAAATAATTAAAAAGCTATGGGACAATAGTATCCTCTCGTACGACGCATTCCTTGCATGGCAAAGCAACATGGACCCGACTGCAATCACAGGAGAATCCGTTGTCATGATGGCTTTGACGTCGTTCTTTACCTCCCTAAAAAAAGGGGATGACGAGTCTAGAGGCGAGGAGGCGTGAGGCCAAGTTCTCTATGGACGGTGTCAGTTTTTATCGGTCAAATGTAACATCCGGGTTACAATTGAGCTTTCAAACAACCTTTGTACCCACGGTATCATTCGTGCCTAAACCTAAACAGATAGACTGGTTGTTTGAACGTATTGTGAAGAGACTGGATAATGTTTTGGTAATACTAAACGGCGAAAAAATAAATAAAAATCGCAGTTATTTGAAATCCAGAACCATGCAAGGAAAGAAAAGAAAAAAATTTGATTATACGAAACAATCAAACAGTAGTTGTGCGGGGGTGATCAAGGCTGTGTTCCTATTTTCACTGCCATTACTGCGAGTTTTTCTTGCTTCTTTTTCGCGCCTGTGAGTTCGTGAATACATCTATCTCTTTCTGACACAACCTTGCAGTACTGGCAGTGAAAATAGGAACGTAGTCTATGTATTATATTCTACAATAGCAGAAGTAATGTAAAAAGAAGAAAAATAGGAAAAATAAAAAGCAGAAAAAAAAGCCGTATTTGATATACGCCTAGACGTTGATGAAGAAGATGAAAGATTAATAGTTAATTATGTTACAGAAGTGAAAAGTGAATGCAAGATAATTATCATATATAATTTATTGAAATGATTTATACTTTGAATGAAGAAAAAAAAAAAGAAAAAAAAACCAAAAACAAAAAAAAAAGTAAAAAAATAATCAAAATGCATGTCATGCATGCCAGTTATATAATGCAGTTGGAAAGACTTGGAATTCAATAATCAGGTGACTTCATGTTATGGATTTAAATCTATGTATTGCAAGAATTTTATGATAATAAGCGTATTTTGAACACACTTCCGTGTGACTTTTTATAATGTCTTTGACTTTCGTCCTAAACTCGTTTTAAATAACAAAAACCGGCACATTGGATAGCTATAAGACGTCTGATGAACTATTTCTAGTTCTAGTTTTGTATTTTTTGTAAAGAAAAACTAAAAATGTTAGAGTCTAAATAAAGAAAAATTAAACGAACGAAATCAATAACAACGTAATAGTATTTAGGTAATACGATTCTATTCCTGTATCAGCTTATGTGTAACTAGATACGAGCAGCAACATCCTATCTCCTCCACCTAAAGATCTCCAGGATTCAAGAGAAGATAGTCCATAGGTACGCAATACCCCCTTTCTGTATGCAATGGTAGGTCCGGAGCCGTTTAGGGTGTTGTTATATGTTTTCGGGGGTGAGGAATCCGAATCCGTCGGTGGTTTTTTCAAAAAGTTGGACGAACACATTGTTATTAACAATTTTTAGTGTTCTTCCGACAAAAATGACGTTTTTCGCAAAAAACTATCATATTTAAGAGAAAAATTGTTCTTAGCATTTTTATTGCTGATGTTTGAATAAACAAATTCGTCTTTTGTTTTTCCAAATCGGATGATTAGTTCCGGAGTTACGCGCATTTGTTTATGAAAATCGCTGGCTCCGACGTCATCCACGGCTCGCGCGCGCTTGCAATCAAATGGATTCCAAATTGGTTTTCCTTATATGTTTTCGGGGGTGTGGAATCCGAATCCATCGGTAAAAAAAAAAAACAAAAAAAAAAAACTAATAAAAAAAATATACTAAAATATAAAATAAAAAAATATACTAATATCGACTACTAATGTGCGAAGTCTCCTCCTATTTCATATCTTTTTGTTGTCAATCCTCAAAGATACTGTACTTTGTTAGATAAGGTTGCAGATATAAGTAAATACTGACGGTGTGAACCCGGTAAGTGAACAATCTACTTACAGCATGAGAAAAAAGCTAACAGTAAATCGAATCGTCTTATTGTTTTGGTAATAGCTTCCAAGTCGGTGAGAAATAAGAATTTTCTCGGCGGACAGAAGCGCGCGCCAGTGACGTCGGAGCCAGCGATTTTCATAAACAAATGCGCGTAACTCCGGAACTAATTATCCGATTTGGAAAAACAAAAGACGAATTTGTTCATTGAAACATCAGGAATAACAATGCTAAGAACAATTTTTCTCGTAAATATGATAGTTTTTGCGAAAAACGTCATTTTTGTCGGAAGAACACTGAAAATTGTTAATAACAATGTGTTCGCCCAACTTTTTGAAAAAACCACCGACGGATTCGGATTCCTCACCCCCGAAAACATATAAAAACACCCTAAACGGCTCCGGACCTACCATTGCATACAGAAAGGGGGTATTGCCCATGGACTAAGATCCATTCTAACTATTCCATAAATAAGAAGTACAATCGAAATATTTAATCAAGTTACTGGGTTTATACAAACATTTGAACGCATACGCCGATAACTTATTTGTTAGAACGTTGAGAAGTACAAAGAGAGGGATTAGAACTTGTGATCAGTTTTTGAAAAGCGGAAATTGCTGCATCGCCGCCATTTTTTAAATATTTTTGTCCAAAATTTATTTTCGGTATTCCTGAAGCTCGAAACGCCATCTATCCGAACCGCTAAATACCCGAATGCTGGTTGGCGCGACTGATCTCTATTGATCAATGGTTGGTGCTCATTTTCACGGGGATTTCCCGACTTTCATATGAGAATATGAGAACTCTCCCCTGGCTCTCCCCGAATCTCTTGTTAGTCTCGTCAATGAAACAGCAAATCTTCTCCAAACAGCGACCGCGCCTGTACCACAAAATTTCCGCATGTTGACAATTGCAATTTGACAATTTGAACATCGGTAAGCAACTAATTTCTTGCTTCATTCTTCGAACAATTGATTTATATCTGATTTTTTAATATCGAAGTACGCTGGAGGTAATTATATTTCGAATAAATAACTCTACCTTAGATTAATCTGACTAATTTTTATCGTAAGAACTACCTACATTTGGCAGAAAGTCAAAATAACTCACACATCTTTTGCGCCTTAGTTAAAACCTCGGAGGTTATGTTTATGGACATTACTTTTATCTCAGTTTATCCAATAGGCAGAAGATCACGCGAATGCAAAAGAATAAACTCGAGTCTCTTGTTAATACAGAGTCATTTTGTGGTGACGTCTACAAATAGGGTACTGATATGGATGAATCACAAGCGGCTTCGATAAATGACGAAAACTGTTGCATTCTGATCCCGCAACCACTTGGCGAAGGAGAGCGAGATAGAGATCGGATTATGGAAAACGAAAAGAAAAATGAACAACATGATCAGAATAATAAGTTGGCAGAAAGACTTCCGCTTCTCAAATATGCCTATAGGGACGATCAATGGAGTCCGTTAAATTTGAGTGGAAAGAGAGTCTATGATAGAGAGTTCTTGATCAAACTTCAGAGCGATCCAAACAGCAAAATTAAACCCCTGAATCTACCAGACTTGGAAGTCGTTCTTAAAGACAACTCTATGGTACGTAGATTTTACTATATAACCACTTGGGTATATTATCCGCAAAGATATCTTTGATATTTGTGTGCCGAAGTATGCATCAGACTTTATTGAAATTTGAATATAATTTTTGAGTAACATTCAACGAATACAACGCCTTGTATTTGATTAAAGTGAAGTCAATTTACGTCTAATTAAATTGATTTTGTAAATGTGAAAAACGTTCCTTTTTTTCTCACAGAATAATCGTGCTCCTACTGAATGGGGGCAATTCAAAGATCCGAGCATGGGAAGACACGACAATTTGTTCCCAGGATTCGTTAAATCATCACAGATTGCACGAGGGGTGAGTTGGTCTATATACACATTGAACTGGTATAGTTCAGAGAGCAAAGAATCTGTTTATTTTTAATCCATTGAAACAAAAACACGATTTTTGTAAACCTCATTCCGATATACTGCAAATTTATGTATGAAAATAATTCTAAAATGTGTTTTTTTCTTCATTTATTTATAGTCGCTGGCTCCAAAGCGAAGTAGTCAGCAAGGCAATCCAAAAAGCAACAAGCCAGCTGTTATCCACGTGTCGTCATCTCTTAGAGAAGATGTTAAATTAAGGGAAACAGAAAACGCGTGTAAGCCGGGTCGTATGAAGCCCAGCGAGGTGCTTAAAACAAATAAATTTCAATTTCAATTTCAAAACACGATTTTCTTGAATCTCATTCCGATATACTGCGAATTTATGTATGAAAATAATTCTAAAGGTGAAAAACATTCCTTTTTTTTTCACAGTATAATCGTGGTTCAATTGATCTTTGCCCATTCGAAGAGGTCAGCATAAGAGAATTCAACCCTTTCTTGTTCCCAATCTCAGGATCTGTCGAATCATCGCCAAGTGCCCGAGAAGTAAGCTACTCCATATACACATTGAACTAATATGGTTTTAGAGCTTTGAGAGCTCAAATATTTGAAAGCATCTGTTTTTTTTTTTCTAAATTTCTTATTTTGATGAAAGAAACATGATCTTTCGTAAGCCTCATTCAGACATATTGAAAATGTATGTCTTATACAGTAATTCTAAAATATGTATTTCTCATCTATTTATAGATACTGCCTCCAAAGCGAGGTGGTCAAAAATGCAAATCAAAAAGTGACAATCTTATCCAAGCCTCGTGTTCTACGGAAGAAGACATTGAATTGAGGAAATCAGAAAATCCATGGATACCGTCAGGACTGAAGTCCGATCTTACTAGCCAGGATAACAACTCGATAGATAGACTATACAAAACAGTACGACGAGTGTTGAACAAAATGATGCCAGAAACTGTCAGTAAATTACTCAACAAAGTGAGGGCTCTGCGAATTAAGTCGCAAGAGGAATTGCAGGGTGTTATTGACTTGGTCTTCAATAAAGCAAGTACTTATTTGTTTAACAAAAACAGAAAAGCAGGTACTCAATATTCAGTATTATAGCATCATAGTCTTTATCAATAATCACGAGATTGATGACATAAAAGTATCACGAATTTTTCTTATTGGATTTCTGATTTTTCTGATTATAACAGGCAGTTGATGAGCCCAGATTTGCATCATTGTATGCGCTTATGTGCAAGGAACTTGCCATGATGCAAGTCAGCGGTCCCGACAGTAAAGCAAATAAAGAGGAAAGCAGCGTCAACTTTAGAAAACTCATTATAACTCGGTGTCAAATGGAATTCGAAAAGAATACTGTTGACGAAACTGCCAAGGCTATTAAAATGCAGGAGATCGAGGCGTGTGCAGATCCAGTAAGTTCATTGTTATTCTATCTGGGTACTTGATAATTAATTGAAAAATAACACATGATGAGAAAATATCTAGAGAAGAAGCGCTAGAATGTATTTCGATGTTTTTTTTTGTCAAAAGGATGCTGAAATTTATTGTAAGACCTATTAGTTTCACGACTTTAAAATGTGCAAGACTTTAAAGTATTCTTATCGATTATTTTCAGGAAAAGAAGAAAGAGTTACAGCATATATTGATCGAAGAAGAGAGAAAAATTCGTATCAAATCTGTTGGTAACATTAGGTAAGAAACTGAACCAGATTTCCCCATATTATCCACAATAAACATCCTGGAAACCCTGATTTCTTATTTTCTGTGATGGATTCCCAATCAACTCGTCATAATGATTCTCATTAATGCTCAAATTGTGAAAAAAATATTTTCATTTTACTTCACCTTGGTATGATGACAATCTTTACTCTAAATTTATTAACCGTGATGGTTGTAAAGCCCAACATGCCTGACGCATAATGTAATTAACGACCATCGTTGCATTGTGCAAGTTTTATTCTTGATAATTGATGAAATTCTTTTATGTTCTTTCTTACAGATTCATAGGAGAACTTTTCAAGCAAGGAATGTTGACGATCAACATTATGCACAGGTGCATACGTCATTTGCTCACACAAACAGACGAGCAAAGTATAGAATGTTTATGCCAACTGCTTAGTACAATTGGAAAAGACTTAGAATCCAAGAATCAGGTAAGGCTTCACGTTATTGATTCAAATCTACTTTATGGAATGTATTTCAACGATTCTAGGATAATAAGTTATGAACACACTTTCGTTTGATAAGCTTTTCTGCTAACACAAATCTGTATTTTATGTTTTAGAACTTAGACCCATATTTTAAACAAATGCAGGACATTGTTAATCGCAAAAGATCAGGTAAAGTCGGTTCAAGAGTTCGCTTCCTGTTGCTAGACGTGATCGAGTTGAGGTTGAACAAATGGATAGCAAGAGATAACAGTAATCTCAAGACAATGGGTCAGATCCAGGAAGAAGCAGTAATGAAAAGTTTGGATTCCTATATGAACAACACTCTGTTAAAGATGCCAAGAAAGGTCAACCGGAATAGCGACAATCAACAAAATCGTAAGTTTTGTTTCACTCTAGGTTCATAATTAGCATTCTGCTGAGTCATCCTTGCGAATTATTTCAATGAATGGTCCTTCAAATGGTGGTGCAGGTGGAACGGCTGTATCAATTCAAAAAAATTGCCACTGATTTCTGAAGATGAATAGTAATCGAGAAAAGTTGTGAGTTTTCTGACTGTAGAGATTCAGAGGCTTTGTCGCCACAGAAATATAATGCTTGCACCATCCAATAATCTCTGTAAGGCGGCGGCCATGCATGTGCCATCTTCGATTGCAGAAGTATAGAGTCTCAGTCTGTGTCTTGTGATCAACCGTGACAATTCCACATGCCTTTTGTAGAGCATTGTTATGTGATACAAAGAGATCTTAAAGAGTTGTTTTGTAGAAGGAATGACCAGACTATAATTGAAAAAAAATAACGGAGGTGTTATTATTAATAGGCACCTTAAATATCCAAAACTAACATAGTCCAATAATTATAGTACAAATAGAAACCACCGATAAAATTCTAGAATAATAAACTGCAATACGAAGTCAACATAGGCAGGTCTTTAATTGCCATAATGATACATACATTTATGTCATACCAGACTGGAGTTTCTAAGTTTTGAAACAAATTTGTGATCGTATCACTTGAACTGATGAAAATTTGACACAACTTCAGCATCTTGTTTTAGAGAAGAACAAATTAATGATAGAAGTTTTTTCAATCATTTTTCACAGGTGGCGTTAGACCTATCGAAGCAAGTGGCTGGAGCCTACCGTTCAGAAGCCTAACTCAGTATTCCATTGAAACGTCTGAGCTCAAAAACAAACCTGTAAGTACTGATTATATGATGAAATTGAAAGATAACTAGTTAAAGGTTTAGAGAACAGAATGAGTTGTGGAGAAATTATCAAACGCAGCATATAAGAAAATTGAAGAATGTTAGGCCCTTGATTAGGTGATGATAATCTTTTATTTGGAGAATAAGTTCGTGGAACTTGGAGGTTTTTTTTAGCCAAAAGGATTCTGAAATAATCATAAAAAATGGACCAGACAAGTAAACATCACAAAGTCAGCTAATTTGTTGTTTTTATATCAAATAACTAATGATTTCGAACAATATTTTGTGTTTCCCTAGCCTCCTATGGACAATCTAGAATTAGATAATAAGAACATGTTCCAATGGTCAAGAAATGTTTCTGCGGATGCTCCTAAAACACTGATGCCAAACAAATTTGACATGATGGACAACTTGCCTAGCGAACAAGACAAATGTTCAGGACTGCAACTCTTCGGGTAAGTTTGAACCACATTTTTAACTCAACAACACTTCATTCCGTGTTTCCTCCTGAATGAAATGATGATACATGTATGTCATGTCAGACTGGAGTTTTTGAGTCTTCTAACAATCCCATGATATTAATCAGCATACTGAAGTCAAAATTGAAACAGTTTCTTCTGAAAAAGTGCTTCAGGTTGTACGAATAACTTGCTGATTCTACTTCATTAAACTCTACAGATCGAGGTCGACCGGTCTCAGAGGTTTTCGCCGTCCAGATTACAAATCATTGTATGGTAAGTCGCTAATTCAATTTTTACTTCATTCTTTCAAAGTATGAGCTTATTCTCTGTGTTGTATTCTTATTCCTCTTGTATTAGAAGATTCGCGAATCATACGGATTCTCCTCTTTCAATTATGATAATCTTTCTATTTGAAAAGTTTCAAGGAAACTTGGTGTTGTTTAGCCAGATGGATTTTGACAATATCTACACAAACACAAGATTGCGATTATTTTTAGCTTATTGGATTTAATACAATATGTTTTATTTTCCTACAAACAGATGGTAAAAGAATTTAAAAAAGTTCATGTGAAAATAGGGCCTATAGGGAGTAAAAATAAAAATCTGTAATAATTAGAGAATTATTTTTTCCACATTTGGAGCCGATTGAAGGCCATCCAAGATAACTTTCCACTTAACGACCACCCTTTGTTCAAACCTCCGCCGCAAGCCATAAAATCAAATCCTCCTGCAGCACCTGCGTCCATACCTAACAAGCCAGCGGCAATCATGACCGAGGAACAGCTGGTCAAAAAAGCTGCAGATATTTTGGCAGAGTATCTATCGGACACCAATATTGACGTGAGTATTGAAAGCTTTGATTATGAATCAAATTGTCAATTCATAGACTGATTGATAGGTAATTGATGATAGTCCAAATCAGTTCCAATCAATTAAACCACCGCACGCTCTTTAGATCCACCTCTGATCTACCCTAAGAGGTGCTCGAGTCATTGGCGTGCTATAATATGCAACATCTCTCTATTAGTCTTTGGGCTTGGTATCATGAATTCAAATTTCGAACTTTGGGAATTTTGTTGGCACTGAGCAGACTAATATGGGGACAATTCTGTTTCTAAATCTAATTGAGTCGCAGGACTGTTATTAGCAGGATTATTTGACAAAATGAGACGTGTTTTCGTATTTAATCAAAAGTTTACTCTTTTGTTGAAAGAATTGTCTTTTTTTTTTTTTTACATGTTTTCGAATATTACAGAATGCAGCTTTGGAAGTTCGCGAAACCTTCGACAATTCTACCTTCGTCAACTTTGTTAGAGAAATACTGAATGGAGTTGTTGAAAAGTCAGTTACTGCCAGAAAACAAGTCAGTCAACTCATGACACATCTCATCTCCAAGAACATTCTGCCGATGTCTCTCTATCTCGTTGGGTAAGTCAAGTGATTTACAAGATGATACTAAATGTATAAATAAATTATTAAATGATGAGAACTTTTAACTCAAAGAAAAGGCACTCGAAGTGTTTTGATGTTGTCTAGCCAAAAGGATGCTGAATACATTTCAAAAGTCTTTTCTTTCAGTCCGTTGTTTGTTTGACATGTTTTCTCATCTGAACATTCTATTATTTCAGCCTCGCAGAAGTAACGGACATGGCCGAGGATCTAGTTATTGATATTCCTAAGATCTGGGTCTACTTGGCGGAGTTGATCTGTAAGTAGTATAGTCAATTAATCTGACCACATTTTGTTCTTTATGATTCAAATATTGATATGAACACACATTTCATGATGACAACTTCTTACACCATAGTGCTATACCGTGCTGGATGTAAAGCTCAACAGGCCTGATGAATCTTTTTCAAAGATCAAATTTTTTCCCCAAAATATGATAGTGTCTATCTCTTTTCAATCAGTTCATATTATTTCACTTGTATAGTGTATCCATTGGCAGAGGGTGTCGTTCCGTTCTCTGAACTCAAAACTACGATGGCTCCTTTGAAAAATAAGGGCTTGGCAGGAAAGTTGATGGGAGAACTCATGATCATGTTGGTCCAAGAAAAGGGTCCAAAATGGGTCAGGGACAAATGGGATCAGGCTGGTCTAGAATGGGGCGATTTCCTACGGGAAGATGAGTCCCTGAATGATTTCTTTAGGAAATACGTAAGTCTTTCAAATAAATTTCCATCTGCTTTTCAAAACTGAATTTTGCACTCATGTTTTCCTGGCGTCTTTTTTTTTATTGAAAATTAAGATAGTCCTTACTTTTGAAAACTTAGCGTGGATAAGATTAACAGTGCAATTTTCGTTAGACTTTCAATTCTTATTTCATCCATAATCAATTGTTTCTACCTATCGTTTCGTTTAGAAATTGGAGTTCTTATACGGCGATAGTAATATTGATTTCGGCAGCTTGAGTGGGCAGCTGAAGCTAAGTATGGAGCAAATTCACCAGCGACTTCTTAGCCGTATGTCCAACGAGAAAGAAAACTCATTGGACAACATCTGCAGTTGGATTTCCGTAAGTTTCTATTGTGACTCAGTCAATTGGAATAGATTTAATCTATCTCTGTGTGCCATTCTTTCATTATATTGCTATTATATTACAACATATCGATACCGAAGTTTAATAGATAATTCTGCTCCAACTATATCGCAATATGTTTGACAATATTTCATATTAATTTCCACAGGTAAATGTTGGCGAACGAGCCAGTGAGCCCCAGTTCATCAGGGTGTTGATGACTGCAATCTTAGAAGTATCTATTGGTAAGAAGCTACATGACACTTTTTTTTTTTTCTCAAATTCAAAACATTACTGTTGGATGTCGACCACAAAAGTTAAGTTGAGATTACTTGACTGATTTTGTCGTGTGAAATATCGATCTAATAAATGTGTTTTTTTCTTTTTCAGAACCCTACAATAACACATTCAAATTTAAATCAGACAAATTCCACAATCTACAAACTCTAATTTCTCGATACAGCAATGTAAATGAGGTGTTGGAAATACAATGCCTCATTGCAATCCAAGAACATGTCCACAAGTTGGAACACCCGTCAGGTAAGATTATCCTCAATACGAGTATCTTGTTTCTCCTTTTCTTATTAAACTTTAGACCTTTAAATTCGAAACTAGTTTTTGAATTGATCTGTTCAGTCACGCTTTCCTAGATATTCAAACGGCGGTTAATATCAGAAATCTGTTTACAGGTGTGCTTTTGCAAATAATTGAAAAGCTATGGGTCGATAGTATCCTCTCGTACGACGCATTCCTTGCATGGAAAAGCAACAAGGACCCGACTGCAATCACAGGAAAATCCGTTGCCATGATGGCTTTGACGTCGTTCTTTACCTCCCTAAAAGGAGCGGATCACGAGTCTAGCGGCGAGGAGGCGTGAGGCCAAGTTCTCTATTGACGGTGTCAGTTTTTATTGGTCAAATCTAACATCTGGGTTACAATTGAGCTTTCAAACAACCCTTTGTGCCCACGGTATCGTTCGTGCCTAAACCTAAACAGATATTTAATGCAGTTGGAAAATACTTCATGTTAGAATCCAAGAATCGGGTGATTTCATGTTATGGATTTAAATCTATGTATTGCCAGAATTTTATGATAATAAGCGTATTTTTAACACCCTTTCGTCTGACTTTTTTTATAATGTCTTTGACTCTCGTCCTAAACTCGTTTTAAATAACAAATACTGGCACTATTGGATAGCTATAAGATGTTTGATAAACAATTTCTAGTTCTAGTTTTGTGTTGGCTAAATGCGTTTCACGCGATAAGCCTTAATACGAATAAACATTCTAATTCTGTACTTTTTGTAAAAAAAAAAAAAAAAAAAAAAAAAAACTGGAAATGTTACAGTCCAAATAAAGTAACATGAAACGAACGTATAATCAATGACAACGTGATACTTTTCAGGTAATACGATTCTATTTCTGTATCAGCTTATGTGTAACTATATAGGTACTAGTAGCAAGATCCCTTCTGCTTAAAGATATCTAGGATCTAAAAGAAGATCCATTCTAAGTATTTGAAATCAGAAATACAATCCAAATATTTAACGAAGTTGCCGGGTGCATACAAAAAATTTGTAACGCACACGCCGATATCTGCGATCATATAGGTATATGTATATAAGAACAAAGAGAGAGATGAGATGTATGATTTATTTTTGAAAAGCGGAAATTGCTGCAGCCCCGCCATTTTTGATAATTTTCTTCTGAAATTTATTTCAGGTATTCTTGAAACCGTATTTTATTGTGTACGTAATATTCAGAAATGAAAAGTTTCGGTTGAAAATTTTGTCCAATTTTTTAACGGTCTTGGTGGCCAGACCCCTGTGAATTGTCCAAGAAGCTATAACCTACATAACCTAAGTATCATAACAACTAGTTGAATAGAGATAGAACGATAGAAGTAAAAACAAAAACAAACCAAAAACTAATAATAATATTCGCGATGGTAATATTTTCGAATCTTTAAACTGTACAATTTTCTAAACAAACGAGATATAATATTGATATAATTTCCTTTATCCGCGGCTGCCAACTTCTCTGGTAGAAGAGGAAGAAGAAGAAGATACAGTTTCTTCAAGCTGCGTTAGTGAAAAAGAAAAAACTAAGTCCATAGAAGATCTGCGAATACAACACATTAAAGTTCTTGAGTTGGAAATCCAAGAATAATAAACAAGGGTTGCCTACGATGGCGCCTAACAGCAGCGTCCCGGTCATGAGAGACGCGATAATCTCGTTATCCGACAATATTGTAACGAATCCGATGTCAATATTAACAGAGCCCAAAGAATTTGTCTTCAACAAACCAGAAGCATGGCGATTTTGGAAAAAGCGATTTATGCGCTATGGCCGCTTAGCTGTCCCGCGATTAGGATATTCCGAAAGCGATTGGATTGACCTGTTGTGCTACACGATGGGCGAACAAAGCGAGGAAATTATGGAACAAATAATGCCAGACGTCGATAACAAAAGTTTGAAAGATGTTCTTCAGGCTTTCACAGATTACTTTGACCAAATGAAAAATGTTACATTGCAAAGATACAGATTCAACTCACGGATTCAGTTGCCAAACGAAAGTGTTGAACAGTTTATAACTGTGCTACGCATTTTGGCAGAATCTTGTCAATACGGAAATATGAAAGATGAACTAATTCGCGACCGAATAGTCGCCGGTCTGTCGAACACTAGAATCTTGGAGAAGCTACAACTCGAGTCATGCTTGACTTTGGAAAATACAATAGCAATTGCACATGAGGTAGAGATTGAACGTAGCCAACATGATGAAGTATCCCAGGACTCGTCTTCAACTGGTGAAATTAACTGCGCAGCAAAGAGCAGTGATGCGCAACAGTTTCCAAGCAACAAAAATAATGATTCTAAATCTTCAGAACAAGAAAGCTGTGAGTATAAGAAATGCAGGAAAACAGGAGACCGGGAGATTGGTGGCAAGCTAAAATCAGTGAGTTGCGCCAGAACGAAAGATGGCCAAAAATCTGCAGAGAAAGATAACAAGGACTGTGATATCAGACACAATCAAGAAACGCACAGCTATAATTGCTGTAGACTAAATCAACTAGAACTTGATGATGCGAAGGATGAGGAGGCCAATGTGAAAGCTGTTTATGAAACAGTGCAGCAAGTGATGAACAATCTCAATCCGCAGAACTTTGTTGAATCAGTAAACCAGATTGAGACGCTGGAAATCAATTCTGAAGCAGCGCTGCAGATCGTTGTTGATTTGATTTATGAAAAGGTCAGTAGTTTCTTGTTTCACGTTATTTCTAATTTCACTAATGCAAACTTGCATTTTTATTTTTAACAGGCGGTTGACGAGCCTAGCTTTTCCGTAACCCTTGCACTTATGTGCCAGGAACTTGCCATGATGGAAGTTAGCAGTCACAAAAGTGAAGCGGGTAAAGAGGAAAGCAATGTCAATTTCAGAAAACTCCTTATAATTCGGTGTCAAGAGGAATTCGAAAAGAATATTGTTGACAATGATGCCAGAGCTATTGAAATGCAGGAGATTGAGGCGTGTGCAGATCCAGTAAGTTCATTGTTATTCTATCTGAGTGGTTTAATTTGCTTAGAAAATGATACATGATGAGATAATATCTAGAGAAGAGGCATTAGAATGTGTTTCGATGTTTTTTTTTGTCAAAAGGATGCTGAAATTCATTGGTAAAACCTATTAGTCTCACGACTATAGAATGTGCAAGACTTAAAAGTATTTTTGTCGATTATTTTCAGGAAAAGAAGAAAGAGTTACAGCATATATTGACCGAAGACGAAAGTAGAATTCGCATCAAATCTGTTGGTAGCATTAGGTAAGATACTGAACCAGATTTTCCCATATTATCCACAATCAACATCCTTGAAACCGCAATCTCTTATTTTGTGTAGTGAATTATAATCGCACGTTCGTGTTACCGAATCAGTTCGTTATTATGATTCTCATTTTTTCTCAAATTGTGAGAAAAATATTTTCATTTTACTTCACCTTGGTATGATGACAATCTTTACACCAAATTTATTAACCCTGATGGTTGTAAAGCTCAACAGGCCTGATGCATAATATAATTAACAACCATTGTTGCATTGTACAAGTTTTATTCTCAATAATTACCGAAATTCTTTTATGCTCTTTCCTACAGATTTATTGGAGAACTTTTCAAGCAAGGAATGTTGATGACCACCGTTATGCACTGGTGCATAGACTATTTGTTGACACCAATAGACGAGAAAAATTTAGAATCCTTATGCATACTGCTCAGTATAATTGGAAAAGACTTAGAATCCAGGAATCAGGTAAGACTTCACGTTATGGATTCAAATCTACTTATTGCAATGTATTTCAAGGATTCTACGATAATAAGTTATGAACACACTATCGTTTGATCAGCGTCTCTGCTAACACAAAATCTGTATTTTATGTTTTAGAACCTAGACCAATATTTTAAACAAATGCTGGACATTATTAATCGCAAAGGATCAGGTAAAGTTAGTTCAAGGGTTCGCTTCATGTTGCAAGACGTTGTTGAGTTAAGGTTGAACAAATGGGTATCAAGGGGAGACTACAGTAATTCCGAAACAATGGATCAAATCCAGAAAGAAGCAGAAACGGAACGTTTGGATACGCAGATGAACACCACTCCGTTGAACACGCCCAGAAATGACGACCGTAATATCGGAAATCGTAAGTTTTTTTTCACACAACTTTTATAATTAGCATTTCTTAAGTGATCTTTGTGAATTATTTCAATGAGTGGTTCTTTAAATGGGGCGCGAGTGGAATAGTGGCTTCAGTTGAAAAAAAAATTGCAACTGATTTCTGATGTTGAAAACTAGGTAATTCAGAAAAGTCGTGAGTTTCTTATCTGTAGAGATTTGGAGGCCTTTTCGATACAGAAATGTATTGCTTGCACCTTCTTTGATCTCCGTAAGGCGATGGCGAGGGAGTATAGATTCTCAGTCTGTGTCTTGCGATCAGCCGTGACCATTGCATACGCATCTAGTAGAGCATTGTTATGTAAAACAAAAAGATCTCAAAGAGGTGTTTCGTAGAAGCAACTTGGTGTCATTCGGCCAAAAGGATTCTGAAAAGATCTACACAGAAACCAAATTGCGATTATTTTTAGCTTCAATTTATTACAATATGTTTGGTTTTCCTAGAAACAGATGGTAGAACCTCGCAAAATGGTAGCCAGCAATCGGGCAGCAGATCTTCCAGTTGGGGTAGATTGCCTGACGATACTTCACGAGGGCAAAGTATGTCCATGCCTCCGCCTCAACCCATAAAATCTAATCCTCATGCGGCACCCGCGTCCAGACCTAACAAGCTAGCAGCAATGATAACCGAGTATCAGACTGCCGAAAGAGCTGCAGATATTTTGGAAGAGTATCTATCGGACACCAATATTATTGTAAGTATTGAAAGCTTTGATTTCAAATTGTCAATTTAAAGAATGATTGATGATTGATCGTCCGAATCAGTTTTAATCGATTGAACGACTGCACGCTCCTTAGATCCACCTCTGATCTACCCTAAGTGGTGCTTGAGTCATTGGCGTGATATAATATGCAACATCTCCCTATTAGTGCTTGGTTTTGGTATCATGAATTCAAATTTCGAACTTTAGGAATTTTATTGGCACTGAGCAGACTGATATGGGGACAATTCTGTTTCTAAATCTAATTGAGTCGCAGGACTGTTATTAGCAGGATTATTTGACTAAATGAGACCTGTTTACTCTTTTGTTAAATAAATTTTCTTTTTCTTAACATATTTTTGAATATTACAGAATGCAGCTTTGGTAGTTCGCGAAACCTTTGACAATTCTACCTTTGCTATCTTTGTGAGAGAAATACTAACTGGAGTTGTTAGAAAGTCATCTACTGCCAGAAATCAAGTCAGTCATCTCATGACGCATCTCATATCTGAAAACATTTTACCGATGTCTCTCTATCTCGTCGGGTAAGTGAAGTGATTTACAATATAATACTAAATGTATAAATTAATTATTAAATGATGATAACTTTTAACTCAGAAAAAGGCACTCGAAGTGTTTTGATGTTGTCTAGCCAAAAGGATGCTGAATACATTTAGAAACCTTTTGTTCAGTCCTCTATTTAGTTGCAAAGTCCTCTTATTTGGACATTCTATCATTTCAGCCTTGTAGAAGTATTGGACACAGTCTATAATCCACAATATGATCGTTGCGAGTATTGGCTCTACTTGGCGGAATTGATCTGTAAGTATAGTCTAAGCTGACCATATCCTGTTTCGTAAGATTCAAATATTGATATGAACATACATTTCATGATGACAACTTTTTACACCAGAGTGCTACACTGTGCTGGATGTAAAGCTTAACAGGCCTGATGAATCTTGTCCAAAGATAAAATTTTCTTCCCGAAATATGATATCGACTATCTCTTTTTAATCAGTTGATATTATTTTCCTTGTATAGGGTATCCATTGGCAGAGGGTGTCGTTCCGTTCTCCGAACTCAAGACTATGATGGCTCCTTTGGCAAATAAGGGCTTGGCAGGAAAGTTGATGGGAGAACTCATGATCAAGTTGATCCAAGAACAGGGTCCGAAATGGATCAAAGATAAATGGGATCAGGCGGGTCTGAAACAGGGCGATTTTCACCCAGGAGATATATCCCTGGATGATTTCATGCGGCAATGGGTAAGACTTTTAAATAAAATTCCATCTGCTTTCCAAAACTGAATTTCGCACCAAGTTCTTTCAACGTTTTCAATTGAAAGGAAAGATACAGTCCGACCTCTCAATAAGCACGCCTGCATAAGAACGCTTCCCCAACTTCTCGCTCGCATCTATCCCCCACTCCGACTTAGACTCCAAGCTCGAGCCACACTCATGTGCAAACCTCTCAATAAGAACGCTCAGCCTATGAGAGTTGAGAAGAACAAATTCAGATGAAACTTGTAATATTTTATTTTTTGTTCATTCATTCTACATAATGGATGAAGCTCTGATGTATGTGTAATAAGGAATCAGTAGTTTTCATTAGCAAAAAAATTATGAACTTTTTGAAATAACTTTGAAAGTAACTTTTTCACTCCAATCAGTGAATTCAATATTGTAAATGATATATTTACACAAAATTATGACATATTCACAATACATAAAAATTGGGTATGCGATCGAGAACACTAGGGTGGTCCTTATTTGGGGTATGTTCGAATTTTTTTCGACGATAGTCCTGAATCGGTTCCAAATAAATCAGAAAAAACGCCTGCCAAGTTTGAGCCCTTAATATTAATATTAACCCGGCCCCCACGACAGTCAAAGTTTTAACTGGGAAATTGCATGTATTTTTCAAAACTAAACATTGAAATTCCATAACTCCGATGATTATTAATGAAAAAATCTAAAATTTAGCATAGTTATTTGCACTTGTAGGATGTACAAAATGGTGCATTCGAAATTTTTTTAGATGATTTTATTCTTGCCTTTCAATGTGATGAAAAAAAAAAAAATTCCCTCAAAGTTAAGTATCAAAAGGTGAGAATATAATTATCCAAAAAAATTTTGAATGCACCATTTTGTACATCGTACAAGTGCAAATAACTATGCTGAATTTTAGATTTTTTCATCAATAATCATCGGAGTTATGGAAATTCAATATCTAGTTTTAAAAAATACATGCAATTGCCCATTTAAAACTTTGACTGTCGTGGGGGCCGGGTTAATATTAATATCAAGGGCTTAAACTTGGCAGACGTTTTTTCTTATTTATTTGGAACCGATTTAGGACTTTCGTGGAAAAAAATTCGAACATACCCCAAATAAGGACCACCCTAGAGAACACGTTTACATGGACGACATAAACAAATCGACCACCGTTCAAGCGGCTGTTCTTATTGAGAGGTTGCGCGCCGAAATGAAAGAGAGAGACGAAGAGAGTAAGTGAGCGAAGAGTGCACGTATGGTGGGGTAGTACTCGAATTCTTGGAAAAACTCTTCCCCTTGGGGGCGTTTGCGTTCTTATTGAGAGTTCGGACTGTAGTCCTTACTTTTGAGAACTCGGCGTGGATGAGATTAAGAGTGCAATTTTCGATAGACTTTCAATTCTTATTTCATCCATAATCAATTGTGTCTTCTTTTCGCTTCGTTTAGAGATCGCATGTCTACAGCCGAACTGGTTTTAGACGTGCCAGCAGCTCGAGTAGGCAGCTCAAGCCAAGTATGGAGCAAATTCACGAGCGACTTCTTCGCCTCATGTCCAACGAGAAAGAAAACCCGTCCGAAAACATCGACAGTTGGATTTCCGTAAGTTTCTAATGTGATTTATTCAGGGGAGATAAATTTAATCTACCGTATTTACGCAGAAAGAGGCCGCAACTTTTTTCGACCTCCCAAAACCCGGGTGCGGCTTACACGCGGATGCGGATTTTTTTTTTTTTTAATTTTACAACAATTTTTTTGCGCACTGGGTGATTTAAGTACCCACCGCGCCGTTTTGGCATTTCGGCTTAAAAACGTTTTTTCGCAAATGACCCTTTCAAAATTGGGGTATCTCTGTGTGCCATACTTTTATTATATTACTATATTACAACATATCGAACCTGAAGTTTAATAATTCTCCTCCAACTATATCGCAATATGTTTTACAATATTTCATATTAATTTCCACAGGCAAATGTTGGCGAACAAGCTAGTGAGCCTCAGTTCATCAGGGTGCTGATGACTGCAATCTTGGATGTATCTATTGGTAAGCAGCTACATTACCCTTTTTTTTCTTCTCAAATTACAAACTTACTGTTGGATGTAGACTACAAAAGTTGAGTTGAGATTACTTGACTGAATTTGTCATGTGAAATATTGAACTAATAAATGTGTTTTTTTTTTTCAGAACCCTACGATAACACATTCAAATTTAGATCAGACAAATTTCAAAATTTACAAACTCTAATTTCTCGATACATCGGTGTAAATGAGGTGTTGGAAATACAGTGTATCATCGCAATTCAAGAATATATCCACAAGTTGGAACACCCGTCAGGTAATCTTACGATTATCTTCATATTGATATTACATAGCATCAATACGAGTAACTTGTTCTTCTTTCTCTTATTAAACCTTAGATCTTTAAATTCGACACTTGTTTTTGAATTGATCCGTTCAGTCACGCTTTCCTTGATATTCAAACGGTGTATAATATCAGAAATCTGTTTACAGGTGTGCTTGTGCAAATAATTAAAAAGCTATGGGACGATAATATTCTCTCGTACGGCGGATTCCTTGCATGGGTGAGCAACAAGGACCCGACTGCAATCACAGGAAAATCCATTGCCATTATGACTTTGGCGTCGTTCTTCACCTCCCTAAATGCAGGATTCTTTTCTGATTGTCCGTCTTCGGAATTCCCTAACGCCTGAAGTAGCCTCTGCGACTGCATTTGCTGATTAAAAAAAATAAAAAACAAAAAATACAAAAAAATACAAAAAAATACAAAAATACAAAAACAACCAACATGCCTGTTATGCCAGTCATTTAATGCAGTTGGAAAATACTTATAGCGTTTTCGGCTGGGGCTACACCGAGCTACACTGGTGTAATGTAGCCATCTTTGTCTCTCTCTTTCTCATAGAAAAGAAAAGGATGAAGATATAGAGACCGTGCGCGTGTACAAGTGGCGCCGCAAAATTGTCCCTATCGGCAGGAGTGCTTCAAAACGATTGTTCCTTTTTTTCGCGCCAAGCATTTGATAGGCTGATTTTCCTTGATTCTCCTGCCGCTTAGGACAAATTTCGTCGATAGTGTCTGATTTGGCGCTGACATTGGTTTCACGCACGGTCTCTATAGCTACACTACACCAGAGTAGCTCGGTGTAGCCCCAGCCGAAAACACTATTATAATCAAGAATCGAGTTAGTAACTTCACGTTATGGACTTGAATCTGTGTATTGCAAGAATTTTATGGTAATAAGCGTATTTTGAACACACTTTCGTGTGACTTTTTTTTATAATGTCTCTGACTTTCGTCCTAAACTCGTTCTAGATACCAAAAACTGGCACTATTGGATAGCTATAAGATGTTTGATAAACAATTTCTAGTTCTAGTTTTGTACTTTTTGTAAAGAAAAACTGAAAATGTTACAGTATAAATAAAGGAAAATAAAATGAACGAAATCATTAACAACGTGATGGTATTTAGTTAATACGATAATATTCCTGTATCAGCTTATGTGTAACTAGGTACTAGTAGCAAGATCCTATCTCCTCCGTCATGTAAAGATCTCCAGGATTTAAAAGAAGATCTATTCTTACTATTTCAAATCAGAAATACAAATCGCATATTTATCAAAGTTATCGGGCTTATGCAAACATTTGAATACGTCGATGTCGGCGATTACTTATTTGTTATAACGTTGAGGAGAACAGAGAGAGAGAGAGAGAAAGCATATTTATTTGACCCTGGGGCGATGCTCCCTAAGGGCCACAGGCAAATTAAATTACAAGTGTCAAAGTAATAGTATAATAGTAGCAATAAGACTAGAAAGTATAAAACAACAATGGAAATAAAATAAAGCTAAAGAAATAAGAATACAAATAAACCTAAACCAAAAGCAGAAGTAAAACGAAGAAAAAATAAGTAATTATCAAAATAAAGTAAGAATAAAGCAGAAATAACATAAGACAGCCAAAGCCAAAGGCTTGAGAGCAAAAACAAAAAGCAAAAGTCAACACCAGCGCGCACAATCGCAATCGCATGACTCATGAGGCAAGTGCCACCTGCTCGTCCACGACACGACTATTTAGCCACGTTTTTGTGACCACAATGAGGTGGTAAGGATTAGCCCGGAAGAAATCGCGGAATTCGTCGATGTGCGCGGGCAGAGACTGAGCACTTAGGCAGCAAGCATTCAGGATTGGATCCCAGGATGATGAAGATGACGCGGATGATGAGGATGATGAAGAGAGAGAGAGATTAGATCTTGTGATTATGGTTTTGAAGTTTTCAAAAAGCGGAAATTGCGGCAGCGCCGCCTATTTCTAATATTTTTGTCCAAAATGTATTTCAGGTATTCCTGAAGCCGTATATTTTTTACCGTGTGTTCACAAATAAAAATATCTTCATATTTACACTTTCGAGTTTATGAATTTGCGATTTAAAAGATCTACCCATTCTTCGAACGGCTGAATGGCGATGTTCAAGAATCATTATAGTTAAAATAATCGGGATAAAAGTGAAAACAAAAAACAAAACGTAATAATATCAACGATATATCAATAAGGTGAATATACAATCCGCGATTGGCAACTTTTTTGTTGAAAGAAGAAAAAGACACAGCTTCCACACGTTGTGTTACTATAAGGAAGGAAGAACCAAGGAAGATTCTTAGAAGATCTGCGAAAACAACACATGAAAGTTCTTGAATTGGAAATTCAAGATTAATAAACAAGGGTTGCCTACGATGGCGCCTAACAGCAGCGTGCCGGTCATGAGAGACGCGATGATCTCATTATCCGACTATATGATAACGAATCCGATGTTAATATTAACAGAGCCCAATGAATTTGTCTTTATAGCGTTTTCACTTCGGACGATTTTTGCTGAACTGGTGCTGAACTGGTGTAGTGTAGCTGCCTTCGTCTCTCTCTACCTAGAAGGAGTGAGAGTGACAAATAGAGTAAATTTTGCACCAGTTCAGCGCGGTGCACGAAAAATTGTCCCAAGTGAAAACGCTATTAACAAACCAGAAGCATGGCGATTTTGGAAAGAGCGGTTTATGCGCTATGGCCGCTTAGCTGTCCCGCGATTTGGATATTCCGAAAGCGATTGGATTGACCTGTTGTGCTACACGATGGGCGAACAAAGCGAGGAAATTATGGAACAAATAATGCCAGACGTCGATAACAAAAGTTTGAAAGATGTTCTTCAGGCTTTCACAGATTACTTTGGCCAAATGAAAAATGTTACATTGCAAAGATACAGATTCAACTCACGGATTCAGTTGCCAAACGAAAGTGTTGAACAGTTTATAACTGTGCTACGCATTTTGGCAGAATCTTGTCAATACGGAAATATGAAAGACGAACTAATTCGCGACCGAATAGTTGCCGGTCTGTCGAACACTAGAATCATGGAGAAGCTACAGCTCGAATCATGCTTGACTTTGGAAAATACAATAGCAATTGCACGTGAGGTAGAGATTCAACGTAGTCAACATGAGGAAGTATCCCAGGACTCGTCCTCAACTGGTGAAATTAACTGCGCAGCGAAGAGCAGTGATGCGCAACAGTTTCCAAGCCACAAAAATAATGATTCTAAATCTTCAGATCAAGAAAGCTGTGAGTATAAGAAATGTAGGAAAACAGAAGACTGGGAGATTGGTGGCAAGCTAAAATCAGTGAGTTGCGCCAGAACTGCGAAAGATGGCCAAGAATCTGCAGAGAAAGATAACAAGGACTGTGATATCAGACACAATCAAGAAACGCGCAGCTATAATTGCTGTAGACTAAGTCAACTAGAACTTGATGATGCGAATGATGAGGAGGCCAATGTGAAAGCTGTTTATGAAACAATGCAGCAAGTGATGAACGATCTCAATCCGCAGAACTTTGTTGAATCAGTAAATCAGATTGAGACACTGGAAATCAATTCGGAAGCAGCGCTGCAGATCGTTGTTGATTTGATTTATGAAAAGGTCAGTAGTTTCTTGTTTCACGTTATTTCCACTAATGCAAACTTGGATTTTTATTTTTAACAGGCGGTTGACGAGCCTAGCTTTTCCGTAACCCTTGCGCTTATGTGCCAGGAACTTGCCATGATGGAAGTTAGCAGTCACAATAGTGAAGCGGGTAAAGAGGAAAGCAATGTCAATTTCAGAAAACTCCTTATAATTCGGTGTCAAGAGGAATTCGAAAAAAATATTGTTGACAATGCCAGAGCTATTGTAATGCAGGAGATTGAGGCGTGTGCAGATCCAGTAAGATCCTGAGTGGTTTAATTTGCTTAGAAAATGATACATGATGAGATAATATCTAGAGAAGAGGCACTAGAATGTGTTTCCATGTTTTTTTTTGTCAAAAGGATGCTGAAATTCATTGGTAAAACCTACTAGTCTCACTACTATAGAATGTGCAAGACTTGAAAGTATTTTTGTCGATTATTTTCAGGAAAAGAAGAAAGAGTTACAGCATATATTGACCGAAGACGAAAGTAGAATTCGCATCAAATCTGTTGGTAGCATTAGGTATGATACTGAACCAGATTTTCCCATATTATCCACAATCAACATCCTCGAAACCGCAATCTCCTATTTTGAGTAGTGAATTATAATCGCACGTTCGTGTTACCGAATCAGTTCGTTATTATGATTCTCATTTTTGCTCAAATTGTGAGAAAAATATTTTCATTTTACTTCACCTTGGTATGCTGACAATCTTTACACCAAATTCATTAACCGTGATGGTTGCAAAGCTCAACAGGCCTGATGCATAATATAATTAACAACCATTGTTGCATTGTACAAGTTTTATTCTCAATAATTACCGAAATTCTTTTATGCTCTTTCCTACAGATTTATTGGAGAACTTTTCAAGCAAGGAATGTTGATGACCACCGTTATGCACTGGTGCATAGGCTATTTGTTGACACCAATAGACGAGAAAAATTTAGAATCCTTATGCATACTGCTCATTACAATTGGAAAAGACTTAGAATCCAGGAATCAGGTAAGAATTCACGTTATGGATTCAAATCTACTTATTGCAATGTATTTCAAGGATTCTCGGATAATAAGTTATGAACACACTATCGTTTGATCAGCGTCTCTGCTAACACAAAATCTGTATTTTATGTTTTAGAACCTAGACCAATATTTTAAACAAATGCTGGACATTATTAATCGCAAAGGATCAGGTAAAGTCAGTTCAAGGGTTCGCTTCATGTTGCAAGACGTTGTTGAGTTAAGGTTGAACAAATGGGTATCAAGGAGAGACTACAGTAATTCCGAAACAATGGATCAAATCCAGAAAGAAGCAGAAACGGAACGTTTGGATACGCAGATGAACACCACTCCGTTGAACACGCCCAGAAATGACGACCGGAATATCGGAAATCGTAAGTTTTTTTTCACACAACTTTTATAATTAGCATTTCTTAAGTGATCTTTGTGAATTATTTCAATGAGTGGTCCTTTAAATGGGGCGCAAGTGGAATAGTGGCTTCAATTGAAAAAAAAAATTGCAGCTGATTTCTGATGTTGAAAACTAGGTAATTCAGAAAAGTCGTGAGATTCTTATCTGTAGAGATTTGGAGGCCTTTTCGATACAGAAATGTATTGCTTGCACCTTCCTTGATCTCCGTAAGGCGATGGCGAGGGAGTATAGATTCTCAGTCTGTGTCTTGCGATCAACCGTGACCATTGCATACGCATCTAGTAGAGCATTGTTACGTAAAATAAAAAGATCTCAAAGAGGTGTTTCGTAGAAGCAACTTGGTGTCATTCGGCCAATAGGATTCTGAAAAGATCTACACAGAAACCGAATTGCGATTATTTTTAGCTTCAATTTATTACAATATGTTTGGTTTTCCTAGAAACAGATGGTAGAACCTCACGAAATGGTAGCCAGCAATCGGGCAGCAGATCTTCCAGTCGGGATAGATTGCCTGACAATACTTCGCGAGGGCAAAGTATGTCCATGCCTCCGCCTCAACCCATAAAATCTAATCCTCATGCGGCACCCGCGTCCAGACCTAACAAGCTAGCAGCAATGATAACCGAGTATCAGACTGCCGAAAGAGCTGCAGATATTTTGGAAGAGTATCTATCGGACACCAATATTATTGTAAGTATTGAAAGCTTTGATTTCAAATTGTCAATTTAAAGACTGATTGATGATTGATCGTCCAAATCAGTTTTAATCGATTGAACGACTACACGCTCCTTAGATCCACCTCTGATCTACCCTAAGAGGTGCTTGAGTCATTGGCGTGATATAATATGCAACATCTCCCTATTAGTCTTTGGTCTTGGTATCATGAATTAAAATTTCGAACTTTTGGAATTTTGTTGGCACTGAGCAGACTGATATGGGGACAATTCTGTTTCTAAATCTAATTGAGTCGCAGGACTGTCATTAGCAGGATTATTTGACAAAATGAGACCTGCTTACTCTTTTGTTAAATAAATTTTTTTTTTTCCTAACATGTTTCTGAATATTACAGAATGCAGCTTTGGTAGTTCGCGAAACCTTTGACAATTCTACCTTTGCTATCTTTGTGAGAGAAACCCTAACTGGAGTTGTAAGAAAGTCAGCTACTGCCAGAAAACAAGTCGGTCAACTCATGACACATCTCATCTCTGAAAACATTTTACCCATTTCTCTCTATCTCGTCGGGTAAGTAAAGTGATTTACAATATAATACTAAATGTATAAATGAATTAATTAATGATGATAACTTTTAACTCAAAGAAAAGGCACTCGAAGTGTTTCGATGTTGTCTAGCCAAAAGGATGCTGAAAACATTTAGAAACGTTATGTTCAGTCCTCTATTTAGTTGCAAAGTCCTCTTATTTGAACATTCTATCATTTCAGCCTTGTAGAAGTATTGGACACAGTCTATAATCCAAAAGTTGATGGTCTCGATATTTGGCGCTACTTGGCAGAATTGATCTGTAAGTATAGTCTAAGCTGACCATATCCTGTCTCGTAAGATTCAAATATTGATGTAAACATACATTTTGTGACAACAACTTTTCACACCATAGTGCTACACTGTGCTGGATGTAAAGCTTGACAGGCCTGATGAATCTTGTCCAAAGATCAAATTTTCTTCCCGAAATATGATATCGACTATCTCTTTTCAATCAGTCGATATTATTTTCCTCGTATAGGGCATCCATTGGCAGAGGGTGTCGTTCCGTTCTCCGAACTCGAGACTATGATAGCTCCTTCGGTAAATAAGGGCTTGGCAGGAGGGTTGATGGGAGAACTCATCATCAAGTTGATCCAAGAACAGGGTCCGAAATGGATCGAGGACAAAGTCAAATTGGATCCAGCGGACCTGGAATGGGACAAATTTCAACAAAGATACAAAGCGCTGGATGATTTCATCCAGGATTGGGTAAGACTTTTAAATAAAATTCCATCTGCTTTCCAAAACTGAATTTCGCACCAAGTTCTTTTAACGTTTTCAATTGAAAATGAAGATACAGTCCGACCTCTCAATAAGCACGCCCACAATAAAAATGCTTCTCCAACTTCTCGCTCGCATCTATCCCCCACTTCGACTTAGATTCCAAGCTCGAGCCACACTCATGTGTGAACCTCTCGATAAGAACACTCAGCCTATGAGAGTTAAGAAGAACAAATTCAGATGAAAATTGTAATATTTTCTTTATTATTTATTCACTCTACATAATGGATGAAGCTCTGATGTATGTGTAATAAGGAATCAGTAGTTTTCATTAGCAAAAAAATTATGAATTTATTTAAATTATCTTTGAAAGTAACTTTTTCACTCCAATCAGTGAATTCGATATTGTAAATGATATATTTACACAAAATTATGACATATTCACAATACTTAAAAATTAGGTATGCGATCGAGAACACGTTTACATGGACGACATAAACAAATCGACAGCCGTTCAAGCGGCCGTTCTTATTGAGAGGTTGCACGCCGAAATGAAAGAGAGAGTAAGTGAGTGAAGAGTACACGCATGGTGGGGTACTCGAATCTTGGAAAAACTCTTCCCTTTGGGGGCTTTTGCGTTCTTATTGAGAGGTCGGACTGTAGTCCTTACTTTTCAGAACTCTGCGTGGACGAGATTAAGAGTGCAATTTTCGATAGCCTTTCAAGTCTTATTTCATCCATAATCAATTGTTTCTTCTTTTCGCTTCGTTCAGGTATGGAATATCCAGAGATCAAGTTCTGATAGTGGTATCAGCGCGGGTAGGCAACTAGTGCCAAGTATGGAGCAAATTCATGAGCGACTTCTTCGCCTCATGTCAAACGAGAAAGAAAACCCGTCCGAAAACATCGACAGTTGGATTTCCGTAAGTTTCTAATGTGATTTAGTCAGGGGAGATAGATTTGATCTACCGTATTTACGCAGAAATAAGCCGCACCTTTTTTCGACCTCCCAAAACCCGGGTGCGGCTTATACGCGGATGCAGATTTAAAAAAAATTATATTACTATTATATTACAACATATCGAACCTGAAGTTTAACAATTCTTCCCTAACTATATCGCAATATGTTTTACAATATTTCATATGAATTTTCACAGGTAAATGTTGGCAAACGAGCCAGTGAGCGTCAGTTCATCAGGGTGCTGATGACTGCAATCTTGGAAGTATCTATTGGTAAGCCGCTGTATGATGTTTTTTTTTTTCTTTTTTTCCAAATCCAAAACTTTACTGTTGGATGTCAATCACAAAAGTTTATTTGAGATTACTTGACTGTTATTCTGATATAATGATATCACATCATTTGAAATGTAATTAGTTTTTATAATGTGAAATATTGTGCTAATAAATGTGTTATTTTTTCAGAACCCTACAATAGCACATTCAAATTTAGATCAGACAAATTCCACAATCTACAAACTCTAATTTCTCGGTACATCGGTGTAAGTAAGGTGATGGAAATACAGTGTATCATCGCAATTCAAGAATATATCTACAAGTTGGAATACCCATCAGGTAAGATTATCTTCACATTACATAGCATCAATACGGGTATCTTGGTTTTCCTTTTCTCATTAAACCATAGATCTTCAAAATTCCACACTTGTTTTTGAATTGATCCGTTCAGTCACGCTTTCCTTGATATTCAAACGGTGTATAATATCGGAAATTTGTTTACAGGTGTGCTTTTGCAAATAATTGAAAAGCTATGGGACGATAGTATTCTCACGTACAACGGATTCCTTGCATGGGTGAGCAACAACGACCTGACTGCAATCACAGGAAAATCCGTTGCCATTATGACTTTGGCGTCGTTCTTCACTTCCCTAAAAGCACCGGAGGACGAGTCTAGCGACGAGAAGAAGGAGTCTTGCTAATACGAAACGGTGAAAGAATAATGCAGTTTTTTGCAATCCAGAACCATGCAAGCAAAGGAAAGAAAAAAAAAATGATAATATAAAACAATCAAACTGCGGTTGTGCGGGGGTGTATGTATATCATGTTCTAGGAGAGCCTAAGAAATGTAAAAGGAAGAAGAAGGAGAAGAAAAAAACAAATCTATGTATTGCAAGGATTTCATGGTAATAAGCGTATTTTGAACACACTTTCGTGTGACTTTTTTTATAATATCTCTTACTTTCGTCTTAAACTCGTTCTAGATACCAAATCTGGCATTATTGGATAGCTATAAGATGTTTGACAAACAATGTCTAGTTCTAGTTTTGTACTTTTTGTAAAGAAAGACTGAAAATGTTACATTCTAAATAAAAAATAAAAAATAAAACGAACGAAATTAATAACAACGTGATAGTAATTAGGTAACATGATTCTATTCCTGTATCAGCTTGTGTGTAACTAGGTACTAGTAGCAAGATCCCATCTCCTACTTCCTAAAGATTTCTAGAATTTGAAAGAAGATCCAGTGTAAATATTTCAAAACAAAAATCCAAATGAACTACTTATTGAAGTTACCGGGTTTATACTACAAATATTTGAGTTTTCATTGCGATATTATTTTTTGGGTGCATTTTCGCTAAAAACGGCCCGTAACCTTCTCTTGACGCTGTAGTTTAATGAAGATTCACTTTAATAAATGTCGACATCGATATTAGGGGATTCACCATTCTCTCTAACCGAATTGGACAAACATAACACAAGTATCAGTTTTGTCCAGTAAGTGAAAAACAGAGATTAGCGCCACCTGGAAATCAGAAGCTCGTGCGAGTGGGGAATTCGGAATTTCCTTGAATTCTAAATATAAATTAATCAGATGATGATAAGGGAACAGGAAACATCGCCGGCTATTTCATCATAATTTCATAATAACAACATTAGATCTTTATATCCTGTTGAAAATTACGGTGTCAAAGATATTCTATCAGTTTCGTACTTTCCAACAGTCATATGCGTCATACCAAGTCGTCGAATACACGATATTTTTTCGACAAACTGAACCTTATTTATATTCGAAAAAAGCAAACATCAATCAACAAAGAGATTTCAAGAATCTCTAGGATTCGAATCATAAACGGACCGGATACTGTAGGGCACCGCTATGGATGCATTCTTAACAAACTTACCCTCTGAAGGTTCTGAGACTAAGTCACAGGAACCTCAGAGATCATCTCCGACTGTTACACCTCCCATTAAGACACCTCCGCCTCAGGAAACAGGGAAACAGGCTGATCTTCAGGGGCAACCATTGCAGCAAAGTTTTTCTGTAACTAATCAACCAAGACCAGCGTCGCAGGTAAGGATCTTGTCTTATTCAATTATTTTCTTTTCTTAAGGCCCATCCCTAGTCGCCCACCTCCTTTAGGTCGAAATGTGCGACATTTCGATTATTATCCGTTCCCAGGCGTCAAAAACGCAACAAAGGCCAACTTAGCGCAGAGTCTATTTCAATTCCGAACACATAGGTCCAAAAAAATGTTCATTTCGTGCGAAAATAGAATCCACAGATGGTTTTTACATTGTTACAAAATTATTCGAATTAGATTTTCTCGGCGAACAATGTAAAAACCATCTGTGGATTCTATTTTCGCACGAAATGAACATTTTTTTGGACCTATGTGTTCGGAATTGAAATAGAATTTGCGTTAAGTTGGCCTTTTTTTGCGTTTTTGACGCCTGGGCTCAGATAATAATCGAAATGTGACTCATTTCGACCCAAAGGAGGTGGGCGACTAGGGATAGGCCTTAACTCTACTCGTATATGTTTCATTATAGGTTTACTACCAGGCTGGAGCTGGGCAACAGGCGCCAGGGAGTCCAAATCACAGGGATGGCCAAGGGTGTGGTAGGGCTCGAGCTACAGCCATGTATCCATACCGAGGTACATTGCCGGTGCCGCCTGGCGCCATGTACAGTATGCAAAACCAGATGCCTCTGCATCCTTCGCACGCTGCCTCTCACCACCAGCCAGTTTATGCCATGAACCGTCAGATGCAGCCCATTCAGGTAGTAGTCAAGTCCGGTTGATTTCATACTTATTACAATCTGCCCCATCAGACCTTGCGATGTGTCACTCTTTGATAACGTTTAACACCACCTTCGTGGACTCAATTTATCACAATTGTATCAAGTTCGAGGGTCTTACTCGACACCACGTATCCATTTTTTGATAAAACTGATTTACTCACATTTTATGATCAATACGAATGCATATCTTAGTTCTTTTTACCTCTGAATCAAAAAAGTACACTTCCAATCATAGATACAATAATAATTGTAGATATAGAAATAGTACTCTTGTCCCTAGCATCATCAGGGTCATCAAAATCAATCTTTTTATCCGGGTTATCAACCTACTGTCAGACAAAACATCTACGGATACGCCCCTGGCCCAACGACACAACATGGTGGATGTAAATGAAATTTTATTATTCATATAACATTCGATTTAAAATTAATATCGCTATGAGATACTTCCATAACAATATTGTCAATATTTGTTCAAATTATTTTTTTCCTCTCGTCTAAAAAATTTTAAATCTGTAGTTCTTACTGCATAAGTTCATCAACAGAACATTCTGTGTTGATTTTTGTCAATTTTTTCCTTTCTCTTCTTTATGTTTCTGAGAAAAATTGCGTGCTCCTGAATTTACGTAATGTTTAAAATTGTAGATTTCTACCCGCCGCCACCAGGGCATCCACTTAATATGGGAAGGGCAGTTACTGGTGCAGGTAATGGAGGAGCTCCTTACGCCGGAAGCCTATTGGCCGCAGGTCAAGCGGGTACCGTTGTTCCACAGGGTAGTATTCAGCAACCCTTTCAGCAACCGCAGCCAATGGCACCTATGCCTATACAGTTGGGGCCAACAGGCGAGTACTATTTAAAAAAAATTAACTGCTATTGAATATAGCTATAAATACAATCAGATCATTATCAAATTCCACACATTTTCGGATACGCCCTGTAGCCGAACGACACAACATTCTGGATGTGAACAATATTTTATTATGCATCTAACATTAGATTCAAAATTAATATCGCTATCAGGTACTTATATTAGAATATCGTTGATAGTTCTGAGCAATAATTTTGATCAAATGAGGAAGATTAGTTGCAATTTTTGAGTTGATTAAATGAATTGATCTACAAAAAATATTAAGTAGTAGATGGATTAGATTCATTTGAAAATATCTTGATTCTTTAACAAATTAGTTGTATAGATCTGGAATTCTTGAATTTCTTGCGGGCATATCTTATCAGACATTAGTCAATTCCCTTCTGCCTAGAATTAGATGTCGCTATTACAACTACGCCATCTGTTTATTGTATCACTTGGAATTTATATAAAGTTTGTAATTGCAGATTTTCAGGCACCACAAGACCTTCAGGCTTATTACAGTTTTCCAGGAGGTGGAGTAGCTGGCCATTGCACTTCGCACACTGGGAATTCTTTGCCTGAAGGTGTTTCTGATTTTGGCGCCAGACAGAGAAGGTTGAAAGCTATCATGAACATCGCAGATCCTAGAACAGCAAAGGATATAAGCTCAGATCAGATCTACAAAGATCATGATGATCAAGCGGCCACGACACCACAGGTATGCTCAATTTCACTCATGGAGAAGAATTCAAAATAATAAATATCTAGTCTATAAAATAAATCATTGTTCTTGGAATAAGTCAGGAAAACGTCATAATGAAATCTTGGTAATCTTCACTTATATTTTAGAAATGAAAGAACTACAATGAAAAATGTAGAATTCAACTATGATGTAAAGATCTAACTCTTCAATGCTTGGAGTAAATTAGTTATAAGTGTAAATCCCTAATGGAATTTCCCTTTTCACCATGTAATTGATGTTTTTATTGTGCTTAGAAATCCGAGTCAATATTTGGAGATAGTATTAGTAGTTGTGGAAGCTTCAACGGGCTGCTAAGTATGGAAGAAATTTACGAGAAACTTTTCAGCCTTATGTCCAACGAGAAAGAAAATTCTTTGGAAAACATTTGTGGGTGGATTTCCGTAAGTTTATAATGTCAAGTACGCTTAACATTTTCTTATTGGATTTTAACTGTTTTGAAATGAGTTCCAGAACTCGATATATTTTTGTTGCAGAAAAATGTAGGCAAAAGAGTAAGGGATCCTGGATTTATCAAGGTGTTAATGACCGCAATTTTAGAAGCATCTATCGGTAAGCAATTGTGTTGTATGTTATTTTGATCTCTTTTATATGAATAATGAAATTGCGTTTACAAAAATAACTCGACTATATAGAAACTGATTAAATTTCATCATAACAAAGTTTGAAAGCTACTTATTCTTTTATTTATTAAAATACCTTCCTAATATAATAAATATACATTATTAATTTTCAGAACCGTACAATAATGCATGGCAATTCAGAGTATATAAGTTTCAAAATCTACAAGGCTTGATTACTCGATACATCGATGTCGGCATAAAAATGTCGGAATTACAATGCCTGATTGCAATTCAAGAATATATTCACCAGTTGGATACCTCGCAACGTAAGATTATCCATACATCATCCTCATATTCAAGCAGCTATCAATCAGTAAAATTTGCTGATATTAGCTTTTTCAAAAAAATTCACACGAGTATACCTATAGTTTATTGGTCTTGTTTTGAGATCTGAGTCTAGCTATGTTTGACTTTATTTCTTATCGACAAATGATGTACAATAATTTACGTGACAATTTCTAAATATATGTAAATGATGTATAATATCATTTATGTCTGTTTACAGGTGTACTTTTGCAAGTAATTGAAAAGCAACTAATTGAAAGTATTCTTTCCGTCAATGTATCCCGCGCATCAGAAAGCAACAAGGCTTTATCACCAGTCACAGGAACATCAGCTGCCATGATAGCTTTGAAATCATTCTTTACAGTCTTGAATGAAGCAACTGGCGAATCTAGCTACGAGTAGTTGTAACTACCTTTCTGAAATCAGAGTTTTTCAAAATCCTGTGGTTGTACAAGAATCCATGTATTATATTTTGTAACGATAAAAGTAAAATTTTTAAAAGGAACTGTATTTCATAATAATTATAATTGTTTTGATAATAAAAAGCAGAATTAATGCTGCAATTTCTTAAACCCATTTTTCCACCCTTGTTATATAATTCCTTATCCTTTTTTTTAGCAGTTTTTGAAAGATAACACGTGGTCATAAGATTAGGGGTGAGTAGCTATACAGGGTGAGTTCTCTCTGGGGTACTAAAAGGGTGTGGCTTAAATCGGCTGAGGCTCCGCCTCCCATTCATACTTATTATCAAGGGAATGATGATAAACAATGCTATAGATATAGTAGCAAGATCCTATCTCCTCCGTCATATAAAGATCTCCAAGTTTGAAAAGAATATCCATTCTAAGTATTTCAAATCAGAAATACAAACCGCATATTCATCAAAGTTATCGGGCTTATGCAAACATTTGAATACGGCGATGTCGGCGATTACTTATTTGTTAGAACGTTGAGAAGAATAAAGAGAGAGATTAGATCTCGTGATTATAGTTTTCAAAAAGCGGAAATTGCTGCAGCGCCGCCTATTTCTGATATTTTTGTCTAAAACTTATTTCAGGTATTCCTAAAGCCGTATATTTTTTACAGTGTGTTCACAAATAAAAATATCTACATATTTACACTTTCGAGTTTATGAATTTGCGGTTTAAAAAAATCTACCCATTCTTCGAGCGGCTGAATGGCGATGTTCAAGAATCATTACAGTTAAAATAATCGGGATAAAAGTAAAAACAAAAAACAAAAAGTAATAATATCAACGATATATTAATAAGGTGAATATACAATCCTCGACTGGCAACTTTTTTGTTAAAAGAAGAAGAAGACACAGTTTCCTCACGTTGTGTTACTATAAGGAAGGAGGAACCAAGGAAGATCCTTAGAAGATCTGCGAATACAATACATGAAAATTCTTGAATTTGAAATCCAAGATTGATAGAAAAGGATTGCCTACGATGACGCAGGACGGCAACGACCCGGTCACGAAAGACGCAATGATCTCGTTATCCGACACAATCACGGTGAATCCGTTGACCATATTACCGGAACCCAATGAATGTATTGATTCTGAATCTCTAGATCAAGAAAATTCTAAGTATAACAACTGTAGGAAAACAAGAGACTTGGAGATTGGTGGTGAACCAAAGTCAGTAAGTTGCGCCAAAAAGAAACTCTGCATGGATTCTGCAGAGAAAGATAACAGAGATTGTGATATGGGACACAATCAACAAACGCACAACTTTGTGGACAAGAAAGAAATTGCCGCAGCAATTTCTGACCACTTGACGTATAATTGGCCTAGACCAGATCAACTAGATCTTGGTGATGCGAATGATGAAGAATCCCATGTGAAAGTTGTTCATGAAACAGTGCAGCAAGTAATGAACAATCTCAGACAGCAGAACTTTGTTCACTCAGTCAATCAGATTAGGACGCTGGAAATCAATTCACAAGCAGCGTTGCAGATCGTTGTTGATTTGATTTATAAAAAGGTCAGTAGTTTGTTGTTTTACGTTATTTCCACTAATGCAAACTTGCGTTTCTTTTGTTTACAGGCAGTTGATGAGCCTAGCTTTTCCGCAGCCCTTACTCTTATGTGCAAAGAACTTGCCATGATGCAAGTCAGTGGTTCCAATAGTAAAGCGGGTAAGGAGGAGAGCTATGTTGACTTTAGAAAACTCTTGATAACTCTGTGTCAAACAGAATTCCAAAAGATCAATGCTGACCAAAATGCTAGAACTATCGAAATGCAGGAGATCGAGGCTTGTGCAGCTTCAGTAAGTTCATTGTTATTCTATCAATTAAAAAATGATAAATGATGAGATAATATCTAGAGAAGAGGCGCTAGAATGTGTTTCGATGTTTTTTTTTTGTCAAAAGGATGCTGAAATTCATTGTAAAACCTATTAGTTTCACGACTTTGAAATGTGCAAGACTTGAAAGTATTCTTATCGATTATTTTCAGGAAAAGAAGAAAGAGTTACAGCGTTTATTGACCGAAGAAGAGAGAAAAATTCGTATCAAATCTGTTGGTAACATTAGGTAAGAAACTGAACCAGATTTACCCATATTATCCACAATAAACATCCTGGAAACCTTAATCTTTTATTTTCTGTAATGGATTCCAATTGCACGTTCGTGTTAACCAATCAATTCGTTATTATGATTCTCATTTTTGCTCAAATTGTGAAAAAAATATTTCCACTTTACTTCACCTTGTTATGATGAATCTTTACACCAAATTTATTAACCGTGATGGTTGTAAAGCTCAACAGGCCTGATGCATGATATAATTTACGAGTATCTTTGCATTGTACAAGTTTTATTCTTACTAATTGACGAAAGTCTTTTATGATATTTCTTACAGATTTATAGGACAACTTTTCAAGCAAGGAATGTTGACGACCAACATTATGCACAGGTGCATACGTCATTTGCTCACACTAAGAGACGAGAAGAGTTTAGAATCCTTATGCATACTGCTCATTACAATTGGAAAAGGCTTAGAATCCAAAAACCAGGTAAGACTTCATGTTGTGGATTCAAATCTACTTATTGAAATGTATTTCAAAGATTCAGCTTGTCTGCTGACACAAAATTTGTGTTTCATGTTCCAGAACCTAGACCATTATTTCAAACAAATGCTGGACGTTGTCAATGGCGAAGTACCACTTAAAGTCAGTTCAAGAGTTCGCTTCATGTTGCAAGACGTGGTCGAGTTGAGGTTGAACAAATGGGTATCAAGGAGAGATGACAGTAATCCCAAGACAATAGATCAGATCCAGAAAAAAGCAGAAACTGAACGTTTGGATACACAAGAGGACAACATTTCGTTACAGAGGCGCGAAAAAAGGAACCGGAATAGCGACAATCCACGAAATCGCAAGTTTTTTTTCATTCAACATTTATAATTAGTATTCTGCTAAGTGATCTTGGTAAATTGCTCCTATCAGTGGTCCTCTAGACGAAAGGAAAATGTATTGCTTACAGAAAGGAAAATGTATTGCTTGCACCTTCCTTGATCTCCGTAAGGCAACGACGAGGGAGTATAGATTCTCAGTCTGTGTCTTGCGATCAACCGCGACAACTGCATACTCATTTTGTAGAGCATTCTTACGTGAAACAAATAGATCTTGAAGAGGTGTTTAATAGAAGAAACTTAGTGTTGTTTAGCCAAAAGGATATTGAAAAGATCTACATAAAAACCAGATCGTGATTATTTTTAGCTTATGTTTGATTTAATATTAGGTAATACAATATGTTTTATTTTACTATGAACAGGTGGTAGAAACTCTCGAAACGGTAGCCAGCAATTGGGCAGCAGTTTCTTGAGTTCGTATAGCTCGCCTCATGACACTTCACGAAGTCAAAGTATGTCCATGGCTCTGCCTCAACCCATAAAATCAAATCCTCCTGCAGCACCTGCGTTCATACCTAGCAAGCCAGCAGCAATCATGACCAAGAAACAGCTTGCCAAAAAAGTTGCTTATATTTTGGAGGAGTATCTATCGGACACCAATATTAAAGTAAGTATTGAAAGCTTTGATTATCAAATTAGCAATTTAAAAACTGATTGATAATAATTGATAATAGTTCAAATCAGTTCCAATCAATTAAACCACCGCACGCTCCTTAGATCCACATCTGGTCTACCCTATGAGGTGCTTGAGTCATTGGCGTGCTATAATATGCAACATCTCCCTATTAGTCTTTGGTCTTGGTATCATGAATTCAAATTTCGAACGTTCTGAATTTTGTTGGCACTGAGCAGACTGGTACGGGGACAATTCTATTTTTGAATATAATTGAGTCGCAGAACTGTTATTAGCAAGATTATTCGACAGAATGAGACCTGTTTTTGTATTTAATCAAAAGTTTACTCTTTTATTGAATAAATTTTCGTTTTCTCAATATGTTTTTGAATATTACAGAATGCAGCTTCGAAAGTTCGCGAAACCTTTGACGATTCTACCTTTGCCAACTTTGTTCGAAAAACATTGTATGGTGTTGTTGAAAAGTCGGTTACTGCCAGAAAACAAGTCAGTCAACTCATGACGCATCTCATCTCTGAGAACATTCTCCCTATGTCTCTCTATCTCGTTGGGTAAGTCAAGTGATTTACAATATAATACAAAATGTATTGATAAATCATTAAATGATGATAATTTTCAACTCAAAGAAAAGGCACTTGAAGTGTTTTAATGTTGTCTAGCCAAAAGGATGCTGAATACATTTTAAAACTCTCTTACTTCGGTTCGTTGTTCATTTGACATGTTTTCTCATCTGGACACTCTATCATTTCAGCCTTGCAGAAGTAATCGACATGGCCGATGATCTGGTTCTTGATATTCCTAAGATTTGGGTCTACCTGGCGGAGTTAATCTGTAAATATAGTCAATCTAAGCTGACCACATTCTGTTTTTTATGATTCAAATATTGATATGAACATAGATTTCATGATCACAACTTCTTACACCATAGTGCTATACCGTGCTGGATGTAAAGCTCAACAGGCCTGATGAATCTTTTTCAAAGATCAAATTTTTTTCCCAAAATATGATATTGTCTATCTCTTTTTAATCAGTTCATATTATTTCACTTGTATAGTGTATCCATTGGCAGAGGGTGTCGTTCCGTTCTCTGAACTCAAGACTACGATGGCTTCTTTGAAACATAAGGGCTTGGCAGGAAAGTTGATGGGAGAACTCATGATCATGTTGGTCCAAGAAAAGAGTCCTAAATGGATCAAGGACGAATGGGATCAGGCTGGTCTAGAATGGGGCGATTTCCTACGGGAAGATGAGTCCCTGAATGATTTCATCGATAAATACGTAAGACTTTTGAATAAAATTCTATCTGCTTTCAAAAACTGAATTTCGCCCTGATGTTTTCCTGAGGGTTTTAATTGTAAATTAAGATAGTCCTCACTTTTCGAAATTTGGCGTAGATGAGATTAATAGTGCCATTTTCGTTAGATTTTTCATTTTTATTTCATGTAAAATCAATTGTTTCTCCTTATCTTTTTGTTCAGAAATTGGAGTTTTTATTTGGAGATGGTGATAGTGGTTTCGGCAACTTGAGTGCGCAGCTAAACCTAAATATGGAGCAAATTCGTGAGCGACTTCTTAGCCTTATGTCCGACGAGAAAGAAAACTCATTTGACAACATCTCCAGTTGGATTTCCGTAAGTTTCTAATGTGACTCGGTCAATTACAATAGATTCAATCTATATCCTTGTGCTATACTTTTATTATATTAATTGCTTTAATATTACAACATATCGAGCCCGAAGTTTAATCATTCATCTGTAAACCATATCGCAATATGTTTCACAATATTTCATATTTGTTTCCACAGACAATTGTCAGTGAACGAGCCAGTGAGCCCCAGCTTACCAGGGTGCTGATAACTGCAAACTTGCAAGTATCTATTGGTGAGCAACTACATTTTTTTTTTTTTTTTCTTACAAATTCTAAATTTTACTGTGCGATATCGATCACAAAAGTTAACTTGAGATTACGCGACTGTTATTCTGATATAATTATATCACAACATTTGAAATGTAATTAGTTTTTGTAATGTGAAACATTGTGCTAATAAATGTGTTTTTTTTTTTTGTTGTTTTTTCAGAACCCTACAATAACACATTCAAATTTAGAACAGACAAATTTCACAATCGACAAACTTTAATTTCTCGGTACATCAAAGGGTTCGTTACACCACAGAGTGCACGAGAGGTAAGTTACTTTTCATACACATTGAACTGGCATAGTTTTAGAGCTTTGAGAGCATAAAATCGTGAAGAAATCGGTTCATTTTCAATCTGTTGAAACAAGAACATGATTTATCGTAAACCTCATTCCGAAATATTGCGAATTTATGTATGAAAATAATTCTAAAAAGTTCTGTTTGTTCTAAAAATAATTCTAAATTCTGTTTGTTCTAAAAAGTTTGGTTCGACTGGTCCGATAAATTCACATATGGTATGAATTCTAAAAAGTGTTTTTTTCTTTATTTATTTATAGTCGCTGGCTCCAATGCAAAGTAATCAGCAAGACAAACCAAGAAGCAACAAGCTAGCTGTTATCCCCGTGTCCTCATCTTTAAGAGAAGATGTTAAATTGAGGGAAACAGAAAACGCGTGGAAGCCGGGTCGTATGAAGCCCAGCGAGGCTGGTGAGGAAGATATCAAGACAGAAGCTTTGTACAAGAGAGTACGAGGAGTCTTGAATAAACTCACACCACAGAAATTTGCTACCTTAGTCAACCAAGTTAGGGCGCTGAAAATTGATTCTCAAGACAGGTTGCAGGGCGTTATCGATTTGGTGTTTGAAAAAGCAAGTATTTCTTTCGTTTCTTATTCCGTTCTGTTTTAGGTCTCAATAATATTTTACTCATGGTATAGTGATGATACATGTACGTCATGCCAGACTGGAGTTTCAGATTTTAAACTGATTGCACAACATTTTCTGACGTGCCACTAAATTAATGGAGTTTTTTAAATTTGAATATATTTTGATGTTAATTTTCACGAGTATTCATTGAAGAAAATTATTTTGTTATTTATTTATAAAACCAAGATTGTGATTTAATTTATCACAATCGTGGGTATAATTATTTCCTCTACAATTCACCTTGGCTAAAAGAACGGCATAATTGTAGTTTAGTATCAACCGCAGTTTGCCGTAAATCTGATACCAATCATTTTGAAAACAATATAAAGAAAGTGAACTGATCGTTGACCATATATTTTTTTTTAGTTCCATTCTTAATAAATCATTATGCGTTTTTCTTGCTTTACGGAACGAAGAAACGATATTTCTACCAATGCAAACTTACGTTTTTTTTTTTTTAAACAGGCGGTTGATGAGCCTAGCTTTTCCGTAGCGTATGCGCTTATGTGCAAGGAACTTGCCACGATCCAAGTTAGGAATATTAACAGTGAAGCGGGTAAAGAGGAAAGCAACGTCAGCTTTAGAAAACTCATTATAACTCGCTGTCAAATCGAATTCGAGAAGAATATTGCTGACCGAAATGCCAGAGCTATTAGAATGAAGGAGATCGAGGTGTGTGCAGATCCAGTAAGTTCATCATTATTTTAACTGAGTACTTCAACTTGCTCTAAAAATAATACGTGATCAGATGTTATCTAGAGAAGAGGCGCTGGAATGTGTCTCGTTTTTTTTTTGTCAACAGAATGCTGAGATTTATTGTAAGACCTATTAATTACACGACAATAAAATGTGCAAGACTTGAAAGTATTTTTGTCGATTATTTTCAGGAAACTAAGAAAGAGTTACAGCATATATTAACTGAAAACGAGAGGAGAACTCTTATCAAATCTGTCGGTAACATGAGGTGAGAAACTGAACCAGATTTCCCCATATTATCCACAATAAACATCCTGGAAACCTGAATCTCCTATTTTCTGTAATGGATTCCAATCGCACGTTCGTGTTACCAACTCAATTCGTCATTGTGATTCTCATTTTTGCTCAAATTGTGAGAAAAATATTTTCACGTTACTTTACCTTGGTATGATGACAATCTTTATACTAAATTTATTGACCGTGATGGTTGTAAAGCTCAACAGGCCTGACACACAATATAATTTACGACCATCGTTGCATTGTGCAAGTTTTATTCTTAATAATTGACGAAATTCTTTTATGCTCTTTCTTACAGATTTATGGGAGAACTTTTCAAGCAAGAAATGTTGACGACCAACATCATGCACAGGTGCATACGTCATTTGCTCACACAAACAGATGAGGAAAGTTTAGAATGCTTGTGCAAGCTGCTCAGTACAATTGGAAAAGACTTAGAATTAAAGAATCAGGTAAGACTTCACGTTATGGATTTAGATCTAGTTATCAAAATGTATTTCGAGGATTCTACGGTAATAAGTTATGAACACACATTAGTTTGATCAGCTTTTCTGCTAACCCAAAATCTGTATTTTAAGTTTCAGAACCTAGATCAGTATTTTAAACAAATTCTGGACATTATCAATCGCAAAGTATCAGGTAAAGTCAGTTCGAGGGTTCGCTTCATGTTGCAAGACTTGGTCGAGTTAAGGTTGAACAAATGGGTACCAAGGAGAGACGACAGTAATCCCAAGACAATGGGTCAAATCCAGAAAGAAGCAGAAACTGAACGTTTTGATACGCATATGAACAACACTCCGTTAAACACGCTTAGAAAAGACTACCGGAATAGCGACAGAAAACGATATCGTAAGTTTTTAGTAACAAGTAATGAGTAACGTTTATTTTAATTAAAAAGAAAAATGTGCAACAATTCTTTACTGTCTTAAAATATTCCAGAAAAATTGTAACTTTTCTAACACTCGCCAATAATTATGAAACAAACAGAAGCGACCGACAAACAAATTTGTGATTGTATCACTTGTATTGATGGAAATTCGATAGAACTTCAGCATATTGCTTTAGAGTAGAATAAATTAACAATAGAAGTTTTTTTAAATCATTTTTCACAGGTGGCTGGAACCAGCCATTCAGAAACCGAACTCAGTATTCCGTTGGAATGTCTCAGCTCAGAAACAAACCTGTAAGTACTGATTGTATGATAAAATTGAAAAATAACTAGGTGAGGGTTTAGAAAACAGAATGTGTTATGAAGAAATTATCAGACGCAGCATATGAGAAAAATGAAGAACGTTTGGGCCTCGATCACGTAATGATAATCTATTATGTATTTGGAAACTATAAGTTCATGGAACTTGGATGTTCTTTTTAGCCAAAAGGATTCTGAAATAATTATAAAAGATCGACCAGACAAATAGATGTTACAAAGTCAGCTAATTTGTTGTTTAATATCAAATAACTAATAATTTGAAACATTATTTTGTGTTTCCCTAGCCTCCCAAGGACAATTGACCAAAGTAGACGTTTCAATGGTCAATAAATTTTTCTGCAGATGCTCGTAAAACAATTTCTTGTTCCAGTTTTGTATTTTTGGTCACGAAATACCGGAAATATTACAGTCTAAATAAAGAGAAATGAAACAACGTGATAGCTGTATTTAATTATAATGTACGATTCTATTCCTAGCTGTTTCAGCTTATGTGTAACTATAGATACTAGTAGCAAGATCCTATCTCCTTCTCCCTAAAGATCTCCAAAATTCAAAAGAAGATCCACGACCGTGATACAGTCTAACTATTTCAAATCCATAAAAATGTATGAATAAGAGGAGGAAATAATTAGTATATTGTGTACCAAGGGCGTAAAGTGGGCTTTTTTAGACCGAGTGTGGAGTTTGAAGTACGAGTCAAATACGAGTGCGTCTGCGAGCCGAAAACGAGTACTGCAACCACATGAGGTCAAAAAGCCCACTTAGCCCTTGGTGCACACCATATTTTTTGTGACAGCACGATTTTCGCGTTTTTGAGCGATTTTAAGGAAGCGGGCACAAAAGTTCATTATTGCCCGCTGAAAGTCGGTAGCGGGCAAAAAAAGTTCATTATTGCCCGCTACCGACTTTTTTTGCCCGCCGATACAAAAACGTCGATTTTATGCCCCATTTTTAGGTAAAAAAAAAAAAATACAAAAATCGTGCATGTGTTACAAAAATATTATTATTATTATTATTATGATAAAAACTATTTCAAATCAGAAATATAAACAAACTATTCGTATAATTCATCGGTTTATACAAACATTTGAACGCATACGGTGATATCGGCGATTACTTATTTGTCAGAAAAACAAAGAGAGATTAGAATCAGTTAATCCTTTAATGACTTTTACTATTGTATGATCTGTTTTCAAAAAGCGGAAATTGCTACAGCGCCGCTTATTTATAATATTTTTGTCCAAAATTCATTTAAGGTATTCTTGAAGCCGTATGAATTACTGTGTGTTCACAAATAAAAATATTTCCATTCGCACTTTCAAGTTGATGAATTTTATTTTAAAATATCTACCCATCGGCAATCCTGCGAGCGGCTGAGTGGCGCTGTTCAAGAATCATTATAGTTAAAATGTTAAAATAATCGGGATAAAAGTAAAAACAAAAAACAAAACTTAATATCAACGCGATAATAATAAGGTGAATATATACAATATACATGTACTACATATTCATATCTTTATTTATTCATTTATAATAATAATATTCGTGATGGTAATATTTTCAAGTCTTTGAACTGTACAATTTTCCAAACAAGAAGACCTTTGAGCGTATCATCTATAAATTCTCTCTCTGTGTGACATACAGACCATTATATCCTTATATCGCGCTTGACTAGGCAGGGTTCTCCATTCGGTGCTGTTGGTAGTGTAATCCGCAGCAGGATTGTCCTGGGCTGCTTCTCATCGTATGATTTTGGATATTAACTACACAAACTTTGAATAAGTTCCTTTATCTTCTCGACTGGCAACTTTTTCGTAAGAAGCAGAAGAAGATACAATTCCCTTACGGTGTAGTTAGTTAAGGAGGAGAAACTAAGTCCTTAGAAGATCTGCAAATACAACACATGAAAATTATTGAGTTTGAAATCCAAGATTTTTACAAAAGGATTGTATGATGGCACAGGACGGCGAGAAGGTCCATGTGAGAACTGTTTATGAAACTGTGCAGCAAATGTTGAACAATCTCAAACGGCAGAACTTTGTTGAATCAGTAAATCAGATGAAGATGCTGGAAATAAATACGCGAGCAGCATTGCAGATCGCTGTTGATTTCATTCATGAAAAGGTCAGTAGTTTGTTATTTTACATTATTTTTGCTAATGCAAACTTGCGTTTCTATTTTCAACAGGCGGTTGACGAGCCTCGCTTTTCCGTACCTCTTGCGCTTATGTGCAAGGAACTTGCCTCGAAGCGAGTCAGCAGTCCCAATAGTAGAGCGGGCAAAGAGGAGGGCTATGTCAACTTTAGAGAACTCATTATAACTCGGTGTAGAACGGAATTCAGAAAGATTGCTGTTAACCAAAATCTCATAGCCAATGAAATGAAGGACATCGAAGCATGTGAAGATCCAGTAAGTTAGTCATTATTTCATCTGAGTACTAGTTCAATTTGTTTAAAAAATCATACGTGATGAATAGTATGAAATGTGCAAGACTTGGAAGTATTTTTCTCGATTATTTTCAGGAAAGGAAGAAAGAGTTACAGCATATATTGACCGAAGAGGAAAAAAAAATTCGTATCAAATTTGTCGGTAACATTAGGTAAGACACTAAACCAGATTTCCCCATATAATCCACAATAAACATCCTGGAAACTTCAATCTCTTATTTTCTGTAATGGATTCTAATCGCACGTTCGTGTTACCAAATCAATCCATCATTGTGATTTTCATTTTTGCTCAAACTGTGAGTAAAATATTTTCATTTCACTTCACCTTGATATAATGACCATCTACACACTAATTTTATCAACCGTGATTGTTGTAAAGCTCAACAGGCCTGACCCATTATATAATTTAGGATCAATGTTGCATTTTTTCAGATTTATACGAGAGCTTTTCAAGCAAGGGATGATGACGATCGACATTATACACAGGTGCATACGTCATTTGCTCACACAAACAGATGAGGAAAGTTTGAAATGCTTTTGCAAGCTGCTTAGTGAAATTGGAAAAGACTTAGAATCCAAGAATCAGGTAAGACTTCACGTTATGGATATAAATCTACTTATCAAAATGTATTCCAAGGATTCTACGGTGAAAAGTTATAGGCACACTATCGTTTGATCAGCTTTTCTGCCAACACCGAATCTGTATTTTACGTTCCAGAACCTAGACGAATATTTTAAACAAATGCAGGACATTGTCAATGGCAAAGTATCAGGTACAGTCACTCCAAGGGGTCGTTTCCTGTTGCAAGACGTGATCGAGTTGAGGTTGAACAAGTGGATATCATGGAGAGTTGACTGGCGTCACTTCACAGGTTTTCAATAGATATAATATGTCATACCGAGACGTCAAATACGAGGAATTTCGTCTACAGATTGAGCGTTATTCACACGACGCAGATGGGTGAAATAAGTTTTCCCGAAACAAGTGTATTTTAACAGGGCGCTTGCTCTCTGTGCTGACTGATGGACGTTTGCATCTCCTAGATGCGCCGAAAATACGACAAGTCGGTAATGGCAGGATTCTGATACTGCCAGGTTGGATATGTATAAACGTCATGTAACTTTTATTTATTCGTAATACACATTACAGGGTAATCTACGCTGCAAATCACTGAGCAAGCGCCTTACAGTTTAATTTATGCTTTTATGTAAAAATAATTACCGTGAAATTCGTTTACCCGTTTTTTAGACTCAATTTGTCGACGAAATTCCTCATATTTGACGCAGTTGACGTCACAAATTATATATAGGACATGGCACTACTGCGGCACCTTCAAACGGGGTGCAAGTGGAATGGCTGTTTCGATAAAAAAAAAATTAAAAAAATTCCACTGATTTCTGATGTTGAAAACTAATCCTGAAAGGTCGTGAGTTTTCTAACTGTAGAGATTGAGAGGACTTGGTAATACAGAAATGTATTGCTTGCACCTCCCTTGATCTCTGTAAGGCGACGGCAAGGGAGTATAGATTCTCAGTCTGTGTCTTGCGATCAACCGTGACAACTGCATACGAATTTTGTAAAGCATTCTTATGTAAATCAAAAAGATCCTGAAGAGGTGTTTGGTAGAAGAAACTTGGTGTCGTTTAGCCAAAAGAATACTGACAAGATCTACATAAAAACCAAATCGCGATTATTTTTAGCTTAAATTTAATACAATCTGTTTTATTTTACTACTATGAACAGGTGGTAAAAACTCTCGAAACAGTAGCCAGCAATTGGGCAGCAGTTCTTCCAGTCGGTATAGCTCGCTTCATGACACTTCACGAAATCAAAGTATGTCCATGCCTCTGCCTCAACCCATTAAATCAAATCCTCCTGAAGCACCTGCCTCCATACATAACAAGACAGCGACAATCATGACCGAGGAAGAACTTGCTAAAAAAGTTGCTTATATTTTGGAGAAGTATCTATCGGACACCAATATTAACGTAAGTATTGAAAGCTTTGATTATCAAATTGTTAATTTAAAGACTGATTGATCGTCCAAATCAATTTTAATCAATTAAACGACTGCACGCTTCTTAAATCTAGTACCTCTGATCTACCCTAAGAGGTGCTTGAGTCATTGGCGTGCTATAATATGCAACATCTCCCTATTAGTCTTTGGTCTCACTATCATGAATTGAAATTTTAAACGTTCCGAATTTTGTAGGCACTGAGCGCACTGATACAAGGACAATTCTATTTTTACATACAATTGGGTCGCAAGACTGTTATTAGCAGGATTATTTGACAAAATGAGACCTGTTTTTGTATTTAATCAAAAGTCTACTCTTTTGTTGAATGAATTTTCGTTCTTTCAATATGCTTTCGAATATTACAGAATGCAGCTTTGGAAATTCGCGAAACCTTTGACAATTCTACCTTTGCCAACTTTGTTAGAAAATCATTGTATGGTGTTGTTGAAAATTCAGTTACTGACAGAAAACAAGTCAGTCAACTTATGACGCATCTCATCTCCAAGAACATTTTGCCGATGTCTCTCTATCTCGTTGGGTAAATGAAGTGATTCACAAATCACAATATAATACAAAATGTATAAATGAATGTCTCACTTTTTTTCTGCATAAGATTATTAAATGATGAGAACTTTTAACTCAACGATAAGGCACTTGAAGTGTTTTAATTTTGTCTAGCCAAAAGAATGCTGAATACCCTTCAAAACTCTTTTACTTGGATCCGTTGTTTATTTCACATGTTTTCTCATCTGGACATTCTATTATTTCAGCCTTGCAGAAGTAATGGACATGGCCGAGGATCTAGTTCTTGATATTCCTAAGATCTGGGTCTACTTGGCGGAGTTGATCTGTACGTATAGTATAGTCAATTAATTAATAATAATTAAGCTGAGAGCATTTTGTTTCTTATGTTTCAAATATTAATGTGAACATACATTTCATGATCACAACCTCTTACACCATATAGTGCTATACCGTGCTGGATGTGAAGCTCGACAGGCCTGAGGAATGTTATTCAAAGATCATATTATTTTCCCGAAATTTGATATTCTCTATATCTTTTCAATCAGTTCATATTATTTTACTTGTATAGTGTATCCAATGGCAGAGGGTGTCGTTCCGTTTTCCGAACTCAAGACTACGATGGCTCCTTTGAAAAATAAGGGCTTTGCAGGAAAGTTGATGGGCGAACTCATGATCATGTTGGTCCAAGAAAAGGGTCCTAAATGGATAAAGGAAGAATGGGCTGATCTAGAATGGGGCGATTTTCTACGAGAAGATGAATCCCTAAATGATTTTCTCAAGAAATACGTAAGACTTATTTTAATTCCATCTGCTTTCCAAATCCGAATTTCGCCTTGTTGTTCTTCTGAGGTTTTTAATTGAAAATTAAGGTCATCCTTACTTTTTAAAACTTGGCGTGAATGAGATTAATAGCATTTTTGATTGGGCCACACCGAGCTACACTGGTGTAGTGTAGCTATCTTCATCCTCTTTCTTTTCTATGAGGAAGAGAGAGACAAAGATAGCTGTACTACACCAGTGTAGCTCGGTGTAGCTCCAGTCGAAAATGCTATAAGAATGCAATTTTCGTTGTAGACTTTCAATTCTTATTTCATCCATAATCAATTGTTTCTTCTTATCGTTTCTGTGAAAAAATCTGTTTGATTTTAATCTGTTGCAACAAAAACATGATTTTTTTTTTTCGCAAACCTCATTCCGACATATTGCAAATTTATGTATGAAAATATTTCTAAAATGTACTTTTTCTTCACTTATTCATAGTCGCTGGCTTCAAAGCCAGGTAGTCAGCAAGGCAATCCAAGAAGCAACAAGCCACCTGTTATCTACGTGTCCTTATCTCTAAGAGAAGATGTCAAATTGAGGGAAACAGAAAACGCGTGGAAGCCGGGTCGTATGAAGCCCAGCGAGACTGGTGAGGAAGATATCAAAACAGAAGCTTTGTACAAGAGAGTACGAGGAGTCTTGAACAAACTCACACCACAGAAATTTGCTACCTTAGTCAACCAAGTTAGGGCGCTGAAAATCGATTCCAACGAGAGGTTGCAGGGCGTTATCGATTTGGTGTTTGAAAAGGCAAGTATTTCTTTCGTTTCTTATTCCGTTCTGTTTTAGGTCTCAATAATATTTTACTCGTGGTATAGTGATGATACACGTACGTCATGCTAGACTGGAGTTTCTGATTTTAAACTGATTGTACAACATATTCTGACGTGCCACTGAATTTATGGAGTTTTTTTTTTTTTTTTTTTTGAATTGAAATATATCTCGATGTTTAGAAACATGATTGTGGTTTGATGTAACACAATCGTGGGTATAATTGTTTTCTCTACAATTCACCTTGGTTAAAAAAACCACATAATTGTAGTTTAGTATCAACCGCAGTTTGCGGTAAATCTGATATCAATCGTTTTGATAACAATATAAAGAAAGTGACCACATATTTCTCTTCGTTCTATTATCGATAAATCGTCATGCATTTTTCTTGATTTATGGAACAAAAAAAGAAAAAAACGTCATTTTTACTAACGCAAACAGGTATTTTTTTTTATTTTTTTTATTTCTTTTTATTTTTAACAGGCAGTTGACGACCCTAGCTTTTCCATAGCGTACGCGCTCATGTGCAAGGAACTTGGCACGATGCAAGTCAGCGGTCCCGACAGTAAAGCGAATAAAGAGGAAAGCAGCGTCAACTTTAGAAAACTCATTATAACTCGGTGTCAAATGGAATTCGAAAAGAATACTGTTGACGAAACTGCCAAGGCTATTAAAATGCAGGAAATCGAGGCGTGTGCGAATCCAGTAAGTTCATTGTTATACTATCTGGGTACTTGATAATTAATTGAAAAATAACACATGATGAGATAATATCTAGAGAAAAAGCGCTAGAATGTGTTTTGATGTTTTTTTTTGTCAAAAAGATGCTGAAATTTATTGTAAAACCTATTTGTTTCATGACTTTAAAATGTGCAAGATTTTAAAGTATTCTTATCGATTATTTTCAGGAAGAGAAGAAAGAGTTACAGCATATATTGACCGAAGAAGAGAGAAAAATTCGTATCAAATCTGTTGGTAACATTAGGTAAGAAACTGAACCAGATTTCCCCATATTATCCACAATAAAAATCCTGGAAATCTTAATCTCTTATTTTCTGTAATGGATTCCAATCGCACAGTCGTGTTACCCAATTAATCCGTCATTATGATTCTCATTTTTGCTCAACTTGTGAGAACAATATTTTCATTTTACTTCACCTCAGTATGATGACAATCTTTACACCAAATTTATTGACCGTGATGGTTGTAAAGCGCAACCTCGTTGATCCTAATCAATTGGGTCCAAGCCTAGTTCGTATAATCAAAATTTTGGATAACTTAAGAGCAATTTTTTCTGAAGCAATTGATACTGTAATTAATGAGCAACAATTAAAACTTCTCCGTCCACGCTGTAAGGATGAAATTGACACTTCGAGTGTGCAAGCGGACTAATGCTGGAAGACAGAAAACGCGCTTGACCATGGTCTGACACACGCAGTTCTCGCAAAACCGCAGGAAGCAAGAATGTATATTTCGCGCCAACGTTCGGATAATTGAGCGTTTGGATGATTGAGGTTCGGACAATCGAGATTCTACTGTAATTGACGAAATTATTTTATGCTCTTACAGATTTATAGGAGAACTTTTCAAGCAAGGAATGTTGACCACCAACATTATGCACAGGTGCATACGTCATTTGCTTACACAAACAGACGAGGAAAGTTTAGAATGCTTATGCAAACTGCTTAGTACAATTGGAAAAAAATTAGAATCCAAGAATCAGGTAAGACTTCGCGTTATGGATTCAAATCTACTTATTAAAATGTATTACAAGGATTCCAGGGTAATAAGTTATGAACACACTTTTGGTTGATCAGCTTTTCTGCTAACACAAATCTGTATTTTATGTTTCAGAACTTGGACCCATATTTTAAACAAATGCTGGACATTGTTAATCGCAAAGGATCAGGTAAAGTTAGTTCAAGGGTTCACTTCATATTGCAAGACGTGATCGAGTTGAGGCTGAACAAATGGGTACCAAGGAGAAATGACAGTAATGGATGTTCTTTTTAGCCAAAAGGATTCTAAAATAATTCTAAAACACCGACCAGACAAATGGATATTACAAAGTCAGCTAATTTGCTGTTTAATATTAAATAACTAACAATTTTAAACATTATTTTGTGTTTTCCTAGCCTCCTAAGAACAATTGACCAAAGAAGACGATTGCTGCAGCACCTGCTGCTATTTCTGAGGCCGTATTTTATCGTGTATTCAGAAATGAATATATTTCGTTCCATACTTTCGAATTCATGAATTTTCTTTAGAATAATATACCCATTTTTTGAGCGGTTGGGCGGCGAAACCCGTGTGACCTGTCAACAAATACTAACCTACATAACCTAAGTATCATGACAGCTAGAATTATGACGTCTAGTTGTAATAATAGCTTAAATGACTTAGATGCTCTAAGAATATTAATAGTAATAAAAGTAAAAACAAAAACCAATGATAAGATGAATATACACATACATAATCAATACACATCAAAATGTATCCATATATTCATCAAAAATAATAATATTCGTGATGGTAATATTTTCGAGTCTTTTAACTGTACAATTTTCTAAACAAGAAGATTTTTGAGCGTATAATTTATGAATTCTCTTGACGTGGCATACGGACTTATATCCCTACATCGCGTTTGACTAGTCGGGGTCCTCAATCCAGAGCTGTTGATAGTATAATCCTCAGCAGGATAGTCTCTCGTTGTATGAGTCTGGATATTAATATAAGTTCCTTTGTCCACGGCTGGCAACTTCCCTAGGAGAAGAGGAAAAATAAGATAGATACAGTTTCTTCAAGGTGTGTTAGTTGAAAAGAAGAAACTAAGTCCATAGAAGATCTGCGAAAACAACACATAAAAGTTCGTGAGTTGGAAATTCAAGATGAATAAACAAAGGTTGCCTACGATGGCGCTGGATAGCAGCACCCCGGTCTCGAGAGACGCGATGATCTCGCTATCCGACATTGTTATGGTGAATCCAATGACAATATTACCAAAGCCCAATGAATTTGACTTCAACAAACCAGAAGCATGGCCATTTTGGAAAGAGCGGTTCCGGCGCTTTGGTCGGTTAGCTGTACGGCAATGGGGATATTCCGAATGCGATTGGATTGATCTATTGTGCTACACGATGGGCCAACAAAGCGAGGAAATTTTGGAACAAATAATGCCAGAGGTCGCTAACAAAAGTTTGGCAGAGGTTCTTCAGGCTTTCACAGATTACTTTGACCGAACGAAAAATGTTACATTGCAAAGATACAAATTCAACTCTCGAATTCAGTTGCCAGGTGAAAGTATTGAACAGTTTATAACTGCACTACAAATTCTGGCAGAATCTTGTCAATACGGAATTATGAAAGACGAACTAATTCGCGATCGAATAGTCGCCGGTCTGTCGGACACTACAATCTTGGAGAAGTTACAACTTGAGTCATGCTTGACTTTGGAAAATGTAATAGCAATTGCAGGTAAGGCAGAGATTGAACGTAGCCAATGTTATGGAGTATCCCAGGATTTGTCGTCAACTGGTGAAATCAACTGCGCAGTGGAGAGCAGTGAAGCGCAACAGTTTCCAAGCGACAAAAGTAATGATTCTAAATCTTTAGATCCACAAAGTTGTGAGTTTAGGAAATGTAGGAAAACAGAAGACCGGGAGATTATCGGTGGCAAACCAACATCAGTGAGTTGCGCCAGAACGAAGGATAGCCAAAAATCTGCAGAGAAAGAGACCAAGGACTGTGATATCGGACACAATCAAGAAACGCACAGTTTGGCGGACAAGGTAGAAAGCACTGCGACAATTTCTGTCCACTTAGATGATGAGGATGATGAGGCTGCTCATGTAACAACTGTTTATGAAACAGTACAGCAAGTGATGAACGATCTCAAACCGCAGAACTTTGTTAAATCAGTAAATCAGATCAAGATGCTGAAAATCAATTCGCAAGCAGCGCTAGAGATCGCTGTTGATTTGATTCATAAAAAGGTCAGTAGTTTGTTGTTTTACGTTATATTCCACTGATGCAAACTTGCGTTTTTATTTTTAACAGGCTGTTGACAAGCCTCGCTTTTCCGAAACCCTTGCGCTTATGTGCAAGGAACTTGCCATAAAGCAAGCCAGCCGTCACAATAGTGAAGCGGTCAAAGTGGAGAGCTACCATAACTGTAGAGAAATCATTATAGCTCGGTGTGAAACGGAATTAGATAAAAACAGTCATGAGCGATTAGCTGATTTATTGAAGCCGTTGAAAATGTTGGCAGATCCAGTAAGTTCATCATTATTTCCTCTGAGTAGTTTAATTCACTTGAAAAAAAAATATGTAACGAGAGAAGAGGCTCTAAAATGTGTTTCGATGTTTTTTTTTTCAATAGAATGCTGAAATCTATTGTAGAAACCTATTAGTTGCACGATTATCAATTGTACAAGACTGCAAAGTATTTTTGTCAATTATTTTCAGAAGACGAATAAAGAGTTCGCAGGTATGCGAGTACCGCATCTATTCAGAGACAGTAGAAGAATTCTCATCAAATCTCTCCGTAACATTGGGTAAGAAACTGAATCAGATTTTCCCACATTATCCACATAAACATCCTGGAAACCTCAATCTCGTATTTTCTGTAATGGATTCTAATCGCACGTTCGTGTTACCAAATCAATTCATCATTATGATTCTATTTCCCTAACGCCGTGTGCAAAATTCGATTTTTTTTCACACATGAACGGAAAGGCCTATTTTGCTCCCAGTAGCGAGGGAGCAAAAAGAAGCTTTGCGTCCCTTGGTAGAAAAGCCGTGTGGAAAGTCTTTCTTCCCTAGGGAGGAAAGACTTTCCACACAGCCCTTCCTACCAACCGACGCAAAACTTCTGTTTGCTCCTTCTCTACCGGGAGCGAAATAGGCCTTCCATCCATGTGTGAAAAAAAATATCGTGTGCATCACGGGAGGAAGTTTTTGCTCCCTTGATGCACAATATACTATTGTTAACTGATTTGCGTGCGCAAAATGCCACATTCCCTAACCCATTTCGTAAGCGTGCGCAAAATGCGGTTCGCGTGTGCAAAATAGAATTCGCATGTGCAAAATAGGTTCGCGTGTGCAAAATGCGGTTTGCGTGCTCAAAATACAATTTTCATAACATCTGCTCTGGAACTTCAGCTTTCAGTGCCTGTTTAGCGAGTCGAAACAAGCTAATTTCATGCGAATGCCATGAAAAGCTGTGACATACGCTGCAATCACGACTTCGATGTTTTAGCGGTCTGAAAGCTGCGTTGCTTTCATCCCTTGGGAAGAAAGCAATTCAGATTTCAGACCGCTAATGTTAGATTCATATTTATTTAAGGTTCGAATTAGATCAAATCAAATTTTACGAAAGATCAAGAAAATAACTCAATATAACATCTTCCGACCAGCTCGTCGCGCCTTGAGTTTTCATCCATGAGGCGAGGGTATTATAAGACGTTAAACATTTGTCCTTAGAATATTATCCGGCAATAGATCCATTGATGCAGCATTTGCTTATTATCTATCAGATGTTGTGGAGTACTTGGTGTTTCACCATTATTCACGTTATTTATATCCATTCGTAGGTATTTCAAAATTTTTAATATTATCAAGCAAATTGAAATATGTATGAAACCTGAAGTTTTTGGCAAATGTTATGAAAAACATAGTGTGTGACACGGGATGAAACATGAATGCAGGCACGGGTGATGTCAGCCCTCGCCTTCGGCTTCGGGCTGACAACTTCACCCTGGCCTGCATTCATACTGTTTCATCCCTTGTCACACAATATACTATTGCGTTACAGATTTTTTACTTTTTTTTTATATTTTAATTTTTTTATATAACGTAAGCACGTTTTCCTCGCTTTTTTATGCCTTTGCATAGGACCTAAAGTAGTACTTTTGGAATACAACTGGAATACAACTGGCCCCTTCATCTTTGTCGAAAACAAAGATGTTTTGTGGGATTGTTGTGTTCAGAATCCCTCGCAGAATCGGGATCAGGAAGCCGATTTTGCATTTTTGATGTGTAAGCTCTGATATAAGTCAAAATAAATGGCACGCCAACGCTTTTCGATCGAAAGAAAAAAAAAAAAAAAAATCCCGATTTCATTCGATCAAACGTACCAGTTCGAACTCATTACTCGTCAAACATCGGCTGCCGAAAGGACAAGTCGATTAATAGCCCGGTTTCGGAGAAAATAGACAAGCCGGTAACCGATCGGGTAGACCCCCCCCCCTTAAGTCCGCTTAAGGGAGAGGGTCTATCAGATTTTGACCGACCCGTCTATTTTCCCGAATAACTCCGAAACGGGGTCATCATAATCAATCATAATCGAATTGTCCTTTCGGCAGCCAATGTTTGACGAGTAATGGGTTTGAACTGGTATGTTTGATTGAATGAAATCGGAATTTTTTTATTTATTACTTTGCCTCAAACACTACACATGGTATAATTTACGATCATCTTTGCATTGTGCAAGTTTTATTCCTAATAATTGAGGAAATTATTTTCTGCTCTTTCTCACAGATTTATGGTACAACTTTTCAAGCAAGGATTGTTGCCGACCTACACTATGCACAAGTGCATACGTCAATTGCTCGCACTAACAGATGAGAAAAGTTTAGAATGCTTATGCAAGCTGTTTAGTACAATTGGGAAAGACTTAGAATCCAAGAATCGGGTAAGACTTCACGTTATGGATTCAAATCTACTTATTGAAATGTATTTCAAGGATTCTAGGATAATAAGTTATGAACAGACTTTCGTTTGATAAGCTTTTCTGCTAACACAAATCTGTATTTTATGTTTCAGAACTTAGAACCATATTTTAAACAAATGCTGGACAATGTTAATGAAAAAGGTAAAGTCAGTTCAAGGGTTCGCTTAATGTTGCAAGACGTGGTTGAGTTGAGGTTGAACAAATGGATACCAAGGAGTGATGACAGTAATCCCAAGACAATGGGTCAAATCCAGAAAGAAGCAGAAGCAGAAAGTTTGGATACACTTCCGAAGAAAACTACGTTAAAGCGGCCGAGACAAAACAACCAGAATAGCGACAATCGACGAAATTGCAAGTCTTTTTTCACTCACTGTTTATCATCAGCATTCTGCTAAGTGATCTTTGTAAATTCTTCTTTAAAAATGGTCCTTCAAATGGGGTGAAAGTGGAACGGCGGCTTCAATCAAGAAAAAAAAAAGGATAAATTGCAACTGATTTCTGATGTTGAAAACTAATCCAGGAAAGTTGTGAGTTTTCTAACTATAGAGATTTAGAGGCCTCGTCGATACAGAAATGTATTACAGTATAATCTGACTAATCCGGCACTGCGGATATGGAACTTTTTGTAAACCTATTACCTCAAAGAAATAGTACAAATACATTGTAGAAATGAGAGTTTATTTTTATTTTTGTCAAAACGTAAACGATTTTTATTTTTGTTAAAACGTAAACGATTTTTATTTTTGTTAAAACACAACGCAGGCCTTGTGAAGGTTGTGTATACTACGGAAAAATGCAACTATATACTGTTTTGTGCGATAAAGATAAGTTTTGCTATTAAAATCCATTATTTTCAAATAAACCTCCAGCAATCCGGCGTTTTCATTAATCCGGCAGTCCTCTGGTCCGATATCTGTCGGATTAGTGAGATTGTACTGTACTTGCACCTTCCTTGATCTCCGTAAGGCGACGGCAAGCGAGTATCGATTCTCAGTCTGTGTCTTGCGATCAATCGTGACAATTGCATAAGCATTTTGTAGAGCGTTGTTACGTAAAACAAAAAGATCTTGAAGAGGTGTTTGGTAGACGAAACTTGGTGTCGTTTAGCCAAAAGGATTCTGTCAAGATCAGATCTACATAGAAACGACATTGCGATTATTTTTAGCTTGGAAGACTCCATAGATTTAATACAACAGGTTTTATTTTCCTACAAACAGATGCTAAAAACTCTCGAAATGGTAGCCAGCAATTGGGCAGCAAATCTTCCAGTCGGGATAGCTTGCCTCACGACACTTCACGAAGTCAAAGTATGTCCATGCCTCCGCCTCAACCCATGAAATCAAATCCTCCTGCAGCACCCGCGTCCACACCTAACAAGCCAGTGGCAATAATGACCGACGAAGAGCTGGTCGAAAAAGCTGCAAATATTTTGGAAGAGTATCTATCAGACACCAATATAGACGTAAGTATTGAAAGCTTTGATTATCAAATTGTCAATTTACAGACTGATCGATAATTGATCGTCCAAATCAGTTCCAAGCAATGATAAACCACCGCATGCTCCTTAGATCCACCTGTGATCTATCCTAAGAGTTGCTCGAGTCATTGGCGTGCTATAATGTGCAATATCTCCCTATTAGTCTTTGGTCTGAGTATCATGTATTCAAATTTCGAACATTCCGAATTTTGTAGACACTGAGCAGACTGATACGGGGACGGTACTGTTTCTAAATCTAATTGAGTCACAGGACTGTTATTAGCAGGATTATTTGACAAAAAGACCTGTTCACTCTTTTGTTAAATAAATTTTCTTTTTTTTAACATGTTTTTGAATGTTACAGAATGCAGCTTCGGTAGTTCGCGAAACCTTTGACAATTCTACCTTTTCCATCTTTGTGAGAGAAATACTAGCTGGAGTTCTTGAAAAGTCAGTTACTGACAGAAAACAAGTCAGTCAACTCATGACGCATCTCATCTCTGAGAACATTCTCTCGATGTCTCTCTATCTCGTTGGGTAAGTCAAGTGATTTACAATGTAATACAAAATGTATTGATAAATCATTAAATGATGATAACTTTCAACTCAAAGAAAAAGCACTCGAAGTGTTTTAATGTTGTCTAGCCAAAAGGATGCTGAATACATTTCAAAACTCTTTTACTTCGATTCGTTGTTCATTTGACATGTTTTCTCATCTGGACATTCTATTATTTCAGCCTTGTAAAAGTCATGGACATGGCAGAGGATCTAGTAATTGATACGCCTAAGATTTGGGTCTACTTGGCGGAGTTGATCTGTAAGTATTGTCAATCAAGCTGACCACATTCTGTTTTTTATAATGAAAAATTGATATGAACCTACATTTCATGATCACAACTTCTTACACCATAGTGCTGACCATGCTGGATGTAAAGCTCAACAGGCCCGATGAATCTTTACCAAAGATCAATTTTTTTCCCGAAATATGAGATTGTCCATTTCTTTTTAATCAGTTTATATTATTTCACGTTTATAGTGTATCCATTGGCAGAGGGTGCCGTTCCATTCTCAAAACTCAAGACTACAATGGCTCCTTTGAAGAATAAGGGCTTGGCAGGAAAGTTGATGGGAGAACTCATGATCATGTTGGTCCAAGAAAAAGGTCCAAAATGGATCAAGGACAAATGGTGTCAGGCTAATCTAAGATGGTGCGATTTTCTGAGAGAAGACGAAAAGCAGTGTGATTTTATCAAGAAATACGTGAGACTTTTGAATAAAATTCCATCTGCTTTCCAAAACTGAATTTCGCACTGATGTTTTCCTAACGTTTTTAATTGAAAATTAAGATAGTCTTCACTTCTCAAAACTTGGCGTGGATGAGATTAACAGTGCGATTTTCGTTAGACTCTCAATTTTCATTTCATCTATAATAAATTGTTTCTTCCTTTCGTTTTGTTCAGAAATTACAGTTCTTTTTCGGACCTAGTATTAGTTATTCCAGCAGCTTGAGTGGGCAGCTAAAGCTAAGTATGGAGCAGATTCACGAGCGACTTGTCAGCCTTATGTCCAACGAGAAAGATAACTCATTAGCCAATATCTGCAGTTGGATTTCCGTAAGTTCCCAATGTGATTCAATCAGGAGAGATAGATTTAATCTACCTCTGTCTGCCATACTTTCATTATATTACTATTATATTACAACATATCAAACCTGAAGTTTGATCATTCTTCTCTAACTATATCGCAATATGTTTTACAATATTTCTTATTAATTTTCACAGGCAAATGTTGGCGAACGTGTCAGTGAGCCTCAGTTCATCACTGCGCTGATGAATGCAATCTTGAAACTATCTATTGGTAAGCAGCTACATTACGCTTCTTTTTTTCTCAAATTCAAAACTTTATTGTTGGATGTTGACCACAAAAGTTTAGTCGAGATTACTTGACTGTTATTCTAACATCATTATATCACAACATTTGAAGTGTAATTATTTTTCGTAATGTGAAATGTGTTTTTTTTTTTTCAGAACCCTACAATAATACATTCAGATTTAGATCAGTCGAATTTCACAAACTACGAGCTCTAATTTTTCAGTACACCCATAGAAATGAGGTGTTGCAAATACAGTGTCTCAACGCAATTGCAGAATATATCCACAAGTTAGGAGACCTGTCATGTAAGATTATCCTCGTATGACATAGCATTGATACGAATATTGATATCTTGTTTTTACTTTCCTTAATAAACCTTAGATCTTCAAATTCCACACTTGTTATTGATTTGATCTGTTCAGTCACGCTTTCCGTGATATTCAAGTGGTAGATATTTAGATAATATCGGACATCTGTTTACAGGTGTGCTTTGGCAAATATTTGAAATGCTATGGGACGAGAGCATCATCTCCCACGACGCATTTTTTACATGGCAAAGAAACAAAGGCCTGACAATCACAGGAGAATCCGTTGCCATAGGAGTTTTCACGTCGTTTTTGACCTCCCCAAAAGAAGCGGATGACGAGTCCACCGGCAAGGAGGAAACAACCCTTGTGCCCACGGCATCGTTCGTGCCTGAACCTAAATACAGTAAAATCTCGATTATCCGAACCAATCGGGACCGGGCCTAGTTCGGATAGTCAAAAATTCGGATAATGGAACAGTAATATTAGGTGACACGATGTTCAGCGCTGGGAAATATTAAATATGTAAATTTCAAAATTTCGCACCGTCATTCAAATAGATAAAAACTATGTAATAAAACGCGAAAAACGCGCGCATAAAGAAAAAAAGAAAAAAAAAAAAATAAGTTGAGGTTTGGATAATAGAGGGGTTGGTTAAAGCGATCGTAGTTCGGATAACAGAGGGTTTGGATGACAGAGGTTCGGATAATCGAGGTTCTACTCTTGATAGAATGGTTCTTCGAACGCATTGTGAAGAGACTTGAATAATGTTTTGGTAATACGAAACGGTAAAAAACAGACAGAAAAAATGCAGTTTTTTGAAAGCCAGAACCATGCGAGCAAAGAAAAGAAAAACAAAGATTGATAATATAAAACAATCAAACGATGGTCGTGCGGGGGTGTATATATGTATTATATTCTTTGACAGCCGTAGTAATGTAAAAGAAAGAAGATTGAGAAGAAAAAGAGGAAGAAGCCGTATTTGATACACGCCCATACATAATGAACAAGATGAAAGATTAATAATTGATTATGTTACATAAGTTTGCATTGAAGCTAGAAGAAGCATTGAAATGGTTTCAAGTTTAAGTAAAGCAAAAAAAAAAAAAAAACATGAAACAAAACAACAAAAATTCTCCTAAATAGAAAAAAAAAAAAAAATCAACATGCATATTGTCATGCCAGTTATTCAACGCAGTTTGATAGACGTAGAATCCTAGAATCAGATGACTTCATCTTATGGATTTGAATCTATGTATTGCAAGAATTTTATGGTAATAAGCGTGTTTTGAACACACTTTGGTGTAACTTTTTATAATGTCTTTGACTTTCGTCCTAAACTCGCTTTAGATAACAAAATCTGGCACTATTGAATAGCTATAAAGACGGTATGATGAACTATTTCTAGTTTTGTACTTCTTGTAAATTAAGAAAAACTGAAAATGTTACAGTATAAATAAACCAAAAAATAACAACGTAATAGTAAACGTAAAGTGTAACTAGGTAGATACTAGTAGCAAGATCCTGTCTCCTCCTTCCCAAAGATCTCCAGGATTCAAAATAAGATCCCATTCTAACTATTTCAAATGAGAAATACAAATGAACTATTTATTGAAGTTACCGGGTTTATACAAACATTGAGTTTTCATTACGATATTATTTTTTTGGTACATTCTCGCTGAAAACTGCCCGTAACCTTCTCTTGACGCTGTAGTTTATTGAATATCTGCACTTTGATAAATGTCCACTTCTGTATTCGGGGATTCACCATTATCTGTAACTCAATTGGACAAACATAAGTATCAGTTTTGTCCAGTAAGTGGAAAACAGACATCAGCGCCACCGCAAATTGAGAAACTCGTGCGAGTGGGGAATTGGGGACTTCCAATTCTAAATATAGAATAGTCAGAATTTATCAGCATTTACCAGATGATTATAAGGTAAGCACAGAAAACGTCGCCCAAAACCTCGTGCCGTCTATTTCATCATTATTCCATCATTAACCAGATGTGATCTTTATATTCTACCTTCAGTGTAAAAAATTACGGTGTCAAAGATATTCTCTCAGTTTCTCACGTTATTCGAAAAACGTAAACATCAATAATAACAAAGAGATTTCAATAATCTCAAGGATTTGAATCACAAAGGACACCAATATGGATGCATTCTTGACAAACTTACCCTTTGTAAATTTTGAGACAAAGTCACAGGAACCTCAGAGATCATCTCCGACTGTTACACCTTCCATTAAGACACCTCCGCCTCAGGAAACAGGAAAACAGGCTGATCTTCAGGGGCAACCATTGCAGCCAAGTGTTTTTGTAACTAATCAACCAAGACCAGCGTCGCAGGTGAGGATCTTGTTTTATTCAATTATTTTCTTTTTTAAGCAATTGATACTTGTACTTTATTGCTTAGACAAATAGTCAATAGCGAAAACCTCACAGTAGTAATTTACCTGAACAGAACATCTTATTGGTCATTCTTGTAAATCAAGGAGAGCCAAGGATTATTCATAAAAAATCTGAGATTTACATCAACGTATTGAGAAATTCATCAAACAATTCTAGCTCAAATGTTATGACGAATTGTTTTTCGTCGGGTATTTGGCACTTTACTCTACTCATATATGCTTTATTATAGGCATACTACCACGCTGGAGCTGGGCAACAGGCACCAAAGATTCTAGAATACAGAGTTCCTGGTTGGGGGTGCGGTGGGACTCAAGACATGGGAATCCAAAGGGTAGGCGGTGGTGGGGGCCAACCGACAGCCATAGATCCGCACCACGGCACTTTGCCGGTGCCGCCAAGTTCCATGTATATGCAAAGCCAGATGCCTCTGCATACTTCGCACGCTGACCATAACACAAATACTGTGGTAACTTATAACTGTGAACTTTCGACTGCTTTTTATTCTTGGCACCTATTGCTTCTCTCCATAGTTTGGAAGAGTGTAAAAGTTAAGGGTAATACTAGAGCTTTATATATGTAATCAATACAAAGAATGAAGAACCATTTTATGTTCTATTCTAAGTAGTTTTCCAGCTTTTAAACCCCTGAGGTTCTTTTGTTAGTGATGATATATTACTCATTGAATAAAAATGTGACCAATATCTTTATCTTTTATTCTAGTTTTCTTGTCCCCCGCAGAGAAAGCAGGGTCATCAAAATCAATCGGTTTATCCAAGTTTTCAACGTACCATCGTACCAAACATCTTCGGATACCCTCCTGGCCCAACGACACAACATGGTGGATGTAAATTAAATTTTATTATCTATCTAACATTCGATTTAGAATTAATATCTCTATAAGGTACTTTCATAACAATACTGGTCAATATTTGGTCAAAGAGAATAACCCGAAGCAGTACAGTACTTTTTTTCCCTCATCTACAGAATTTCAAATCCCTAGTTTTTACTGCATAAGTTCACAAGCAGAACATTCTGTGTTGATTTTTGTCTATTTTTCCTTTCTCTTCTTTACGTTTCTAAGAAAAGTTGCTTGTTCCTGAATTTATGTAACATTTTAAAATTGTAGATAATTACTCGCCGCAAATGCTTCCACACGATATGGGTTGGGCAGGAGCTGGAGCAGTTACTGGAGGAGCGTCGCACGTTGGAAGCCCATTGGCCACGAGTCAAGCAGGTACCGTTGTTCCACAGGGTAGTATTCAGCAACCCTCTCAGCAACCCCAGCCAATGGCACCTATGCCTACACAGCTTGTGTTAACAGGCGAGTACTATTTAAAAAGAAATGAACTGCTATTGAATATAGCTAGAAATAAAATCATCTCATTCTCAAATTCCAACTAGAAATTACTTTATTTGAAGTTTCTTTTTTCCTAAAATTAACTTCATCACATCACTTACATCAACGGTTGAAATACATGAGAACTAAATTTGGTATCTGAATATCTCAGGGGGGTACAAACACTTTGGAAATAATTTTAGGTTTTTTAAAATCACTGTTACACTTCGAAGAAATATTCTAGTGACTCAGTATTTTCAGAGCTGATTGCTTGAATTTTAAAACATAATTAGAGATTATTATTTGGAATTTTATGGACTATGATAAATTCAGTTCACTAAAGGAAAAGTGGTACAGGTCGCATCGTTGATCGAAGCTTTTTGAAATTTTGATGAAATATTCTAAACTAATGTCATTCCGAGACAAACCAATAATATATAGAGATAGATCAGTCTTCTATTCTTGTGAACATATAAAACACTTTTTTTTTTTCATCATAGTTCACAAAAACTAACTTGAAATTAAAAGAATTTGGAATTCAACAATTATATTCGTCAAATATTATTGGTTTTATATTCCCTACAACTTCATCAATCTAGAATATTCCCTCCAAATTTGAAGAAGTTTTCATGAACAATGCTTCTTTTTTTGATTCGTGTTTCAAGAAGTGTACTCGGGACACAACGGCAATGGACAAAACCCAGCTCAAAGTCTTGGCAGTTGTGAAAGACAAAGAAGAATGAAAGCTTCTATGGATATCGTGGATCCTAGAACTGGGAGGAATATAAGCGGAGACATTTATGACGACGAAGCTGCAATTCAAAGTGGCGATTTTAGTAATCGAGCAACCCCCCAGCTACAGGTGCGTTTTATTATACCAATTGAAGCCAGTAATTGTTCCTATGAACGAAAAGTATCACATTTAGTCTTTGTTCAAAAAAAAAATTCTCATTTTTTCAATTGTGAAAGTTGAAACTTAACTGTTTTTCTACTTTTAGATTCAAGTCAAATTTTATAAATCTTCAATGCAAGATATTTTTATCCATTTCCAAAATTAGAAGAAATCGTGATAAAGAAGTTAATTCAGACAGTTATCAATCTTTGTATTTGTACTTGAGAGTTACAAACATGGTCTTTCAATGTTTTAGATTAAATGAGTTAACGCAAAAGTATGCAGACTCTTGACTGTCACATTTGCAATAAAAGAAAGAAAAAAAACCTTTGGTTGTCTTATAAAAAAATATAAAATTAAATTTAGCTTATTGACAAGTATTCCAAGATTTACTTATATAAAATAATATTTATTTTTCAAGGTGAACAGCCAAATGAAATCATACTGAAAAATGAGATAATGATATTATTTTTTCTTCGTTTTTGACGATTTAACTTTCAAGCACAAATATTTTCCAACTTTAAATATTTCCTTTCTTTTCTCTCATAACTTGGACTTGTATTTGTATATTTATTATATTGAAAATGGAGCAAGTTTTTAGTTATTAAAAAGTAAAGGTTCGGCTATAGGATACTTATTCGCCGTCTGTCACGTAGATTTGGTGATTGTTACAGAATCGCCGTACTCGGAACCGCGATATAATACCGCGGTTTGCGGCAGCTCGAGCTGCTAAATACAACACAGAAGGATCTAAATCCGGTTCACCAGTGCCAAATAGCGCGCCTGAAACTCCCAACTCTCAAAATCCCTTGCAAGCATTATCCAATCTTGAAATTCAGACAAATCCTGAAATCGATAATAATAGTCAATGTAATACCGGCCCCCCAACTCCTATCCCTATCGTGGATCCTACAACTGGCAAGGATCTAAACTCAGATCTCTACAAAGATCACGATAATCAAGCAGCCCCGACACCACAGGTACGCTCAATTTCACTCATGGAGTGGATTTCAAAATAATAAATATCTAGTCTATAAAATGAATCATTATTCTTGAAATAAAACAGGGAAACGTCATAATCAAATCTTGTTAATCTTCACTTACACTTGGGAAATGAAAGAAATACAATGAAAAATGTAGAATACAACTATGATGTAAAGTTAATCTAACTCTTCAATGCTTGGAGTAATTTAGTTATAAGTGTAAATCCCTAATGGAATTTCCCGTTTCTACCATGTAATTGATTTTTTTTATTGTGCTCAGAAATCCGAGTCAATATTTAGAGATGGTATTAGTAGTTGTGGGAGCTCCAATGGGCTGCTAAGTATGGAACAAATTCACGAGAAACTTTTCAGCCTTATGTCCAACGAGAAAGAAAATTCTTTGGAAAACATTTGTGGGTGGATTTCCGTAAGTTTATAATGTCAAGTATCCTTAACATTTTCTTATTGGATTTTAACTGTTTTGAAATGAGTTCCAGAACTCGATATATTTTTGTTGCAGAAAAATGTAGGCAAAAGAGTAAGGGATCCTGGATTTATCAACGTGTTAATGACCGCAATTTTGGAAGCATCTATCGGTAAGCAATTGTGTTGTATGTTATTTTGATCTCTTTTATATGAATAATTAAATTAATTTGCTCTTGCTCTTGCTCTTGAAATTGTGTTTACAAAAATAACTCGACTATATATAGAATCTGATTGAATTTCATCCCAACAAAGTTTGAAAGCTACTCATTCTTTCATTTATTAAAATACCTTCCTAACATAATAAATATACCAACATTGATTTTTAGAACAGTACAATAATGCATGGCAATTCAGAGTATATAAGTTTCAACATCTGCAAGGCTTGATTACTCGATACATTGATGCCGGCATAAAAATGTCGGAATTACAATGCCTGATTGCAATTCAAGAATATATCTACCAGTTGGATACCTCGCAACGTAAGATTATCCATACATCATCCTCATATTCAAAAGTAGCTATTAATCAGTAAAATTTGTTCATTTTAGCTTTTTCAAAAAAATTCACACGAGTATACCTATAGTTTATTGGTCTTGTTTTGAGATCTAGGTCTAGCTATGTTTGAGTTTATCTCCTCGACAAATGATATACAATAATTTATGTGACAATTTCTAAATTTATAAACGATCTATAATATCATATGTCTATTTACAGGTGTAATACTGCAAGTACTTGAAAAGCAACTAATTGAAAGTATTCTTTCCGTCGATGTATCCCGCGCATCAGAAAGCAACAAAGCTTTATCACCAGTCACGGGGAGATCAGCTGCCATGAAAGCTTTGAAGTCCTTCTTTACAGCCTTGAATGAAGCAAATGACGAATCGAGCTACGAGTAGTCGTAACCACGTCTCTGAAATCAGATTTTTTCAAAATCCTGTAGTTGCGCTAGAATTTATATATGTGTTATATTTTATAACGACTAGGGGCTCCGCCCTTGCGCACCTCACTCTGTTACATAATTTAATCCCTATTTTAATATCGGTGTATGTCACCCGGTCGTTCTTTATCATTTTTCTTTTTTCTTCTATTTCCTTTCGTACGCTGCTTTTTGATATGACAGAAAGACACACTTTTTTAACGCTTATTATGGTTGACAGTTCTTTCTTCGATTTTTTCAATCCTTTCTTCATTAAACTTTTCAAAAACATCATAATGCCCACTATCCCCCGTTACCGGTAAACAAGAGCGTATGCCATTCTTACTCATAAGTTTTTTTTTTTTTTTTTTTTTTTCGAAAAATCGTTTTCTATTTCAAAGAGGAATCGCCCTATGTAGGTTTGTATGACTAATTTAAAGACACCCTGTATATAGAGATGAAAGTTGAGTTTTTAAAAGAACTGTATTTGATAATAATTAATTTTTTTGATAATAAAAAGCAGAATTAATGCCGCAATTTATTGAACCCATTTTTCCACCCTTGTTATATAATTGCTAATCCTTTTTTTTTCAGCAGTTTTCGGAAGATAACACATGGTCATAAGATAATGGGTGAGTAGGTATACAAGGTGAGTTCTCTCCAGGGTCCTTAAAGGGTATGGCTTAGATCAGCTTAGACTCTGCCTCCTTCTATTCATACTTTCAGATAATAAAAACATTTAGAAACTACAAGGTAAATAGTAGTGTTTCGTCGTTATGACAAGGTGACATGAATTTTCGTCTATTGTAGATACACGGCAATAGCCAAATAAACAGTAACCGACATGAATGGGAATTGTTATTATTCTGACAACTACAAGTATGAATAGGATGAATGTGTTTCTCTAGCCTCCTAGAAGAACAAAGAGATAATAATAAGGTGAATATATACACATATCCTGATGGTAATATTTTCGAGTCTTTCAACTGTATAATTTTGTAAACAAAAACAATCCTCGGGATTGTCCTGGGCTGCCTCTCGTCGTATAAATTTGGATATTAATTACATAAACTCTAAATAAGTTCCTTTATCCTCGATTTGCAAGTTTTCTGTCAAAAGAAGACGATACAGTTTCCGTACGGTGTGTTAGTTAAGAAGGAGGAACTCAGTCCTTAGAAGATCTGCGAATACAACACACTTAAAATTCTTGAGTTTGAGATCCAAGATTAATAAAAAAGAATTGCCTACGATGGTGCAGCACGGCAAGGCCCCAGTCACAAGAGACGCGATGATCTCTATATCCGACGCTTTTACAGCAAATTCGATGACACTACTACCTAAGCCCAGTGAATTTGTCTTCAACACACCAGAAGTATGGCCATTCTGGAAAGAGCGGTTTCTACGCTTTGGTCGGTTAACTGTGCGGCAATTGGAATATTCCGAACGAGATTGGATCGACCTATTGTGCTACTTGATGGGCGAAAGAAGCGAAGAAATTATGAAACAAATAATGCCAGACGTCGCCGACAAAAATTTGGCAGATGTTCTTCAGGCTTTCACAGATTACTTTGGCCGAATGGAGAATGTTACATTGCAAAGATACAGATTCAACTCGCGAATTCAGTTACCAGATGAAAGTGTTGAACAGTTTATAACTGTGCTACGCATTTTGGCAGAATCTTGTCAATACGGAATTATAAAAGACGAACTAATTCGCGATCGAATAGTCGCCGGTCTGTTGAACACTACAATTTCGGAGAAGCTACAACTCGAGTCATGCTTGACTTTGGAAAATGCAATAGCAATTGCGCGTAAGGCAGAGATTGAACGTAACCAACATGATGGAGTATCCCAGGATTCGTCCTCAACTGGTGACATCAACTGCGCAGTGGAGAGCAGTGACGCGCAACAGGTTGCAAGCGACAAAAGTAATTATTCTAAACCTTTAGATCAAGAAAGTGGTGGGTATAACAACTGTAGAGAAACAGAAGACCGGGAGGTCAGTGGTAAACCAAATTCAGTGAGTTGTGCCATAACAAAAGACGGCCAAAAATCTGCAGAGAAAGATAACAAGAACTGTGATATGGAACACGATCAACAAATGCACAGCGTTGCAGATAAGGTAGAGAACACTGCAGCAATGCCTGACCACTTGCCGTATAATTCGCCTCGACCAGGTCAACTAGAACTTGGTGATGCGACAGATGAGGTGGCACAGGTGAAATCTGTTGAAGAAACAATGCAGCAAGTGATGAATGATCCCAAACCGCAGAACTTTGTTGAATCAGTCAATCAGATTGAGGCACTGAAAATTAATTCGCAAGCAGTGTTGCAGAACGTTGCTACTTTGATTTATGAAAAGGTCAGTAGTTTGTTGTTTCACGTTATTTTCACTAATGCAAACTTGCGTTTTTATTTTTAACAGGTGGTTGACGAGCCTAGCTCTTGCGTAGCCCTTGCACTGCTGTGCAAGGGATTTGCCATGAAACAAGTCTGCGGTCCCAATAGTAAAGCGGGCGAAGAGGAGAGCTACGTCATCTTTAGAGCCATTATAACTCGGTGTCAAACGGAATTCGAAAAGAATACTGTCAACCAAAATGCCAGAGCTATTAAAATGAAGGAGATCGAAGCATGTATAGATCCAGTAAGTTCGTCATCATTTCATCTGAGTAGTTCATTTGTTTGAAAAATAATACATGATGAGATAATATCTTGAAAAGAGGCGCTAGAATGTGTTTCGATGTTCTTTTTTGTCAAAAGGATGCTGAAATTTACTGTATAACCTATTAGTTAGGCGACTACAAAATGTGCAAAACCTGAAAGTATTTTTGTTGATTATTTTCAGGAAAAGAAGAAAGAGTTACAGCGTATATTAATCGAAGACGAAAGAAGAATTCGTATGAAATCTTTCGGTAACATTAGGTAAGATACTAAACCAGATTTCCCCACATTATCCACAATAAATATCCTGGAAACCTTATTCTCTCATTTTCAGTAATGGATTCTAATCGCACATTTGTGTTACCAAATCAATTTGTCATTTTGATTCTCATTTTTGCTCAAATTGTGATAAAAATATTTTTATTTCACTTTACCTTGGTATGATGACAATGTTTACACCAAATTCAACAACTGTGATGATTGTGAAGCTCAACAGGCCTGACGCACAATATAATTTACGACCATTGTTGCATTGTGCAAGTTTTATTCTTAATAATTGACGAAATTCTTTTCTGTTCTTTCTCACAGATTTATGGGAGAACTTTTCAAGCAAGGAATGTTGACGACCAACATTATGCACAGGTGCATACGTCATTTGCTCCCACAAACAAATGAGGAAAGTTTAGAATGCTTATGCAAACTGCTTAGTACAATTGGAAAAAACTTAGAATCCCAGAATCAGGCAAGATTTCACGTTATGGATTCAAATCTACTTATCAGAATGTATTTCAAGGATTCTACAATAATAAGTTATGAACACACTCTCATTTCATCAGCTTTTCTGTTGACACAAAATCTGTATTTCATGTTCCAGAACCTAGACGAATATTTTAAACAAATGCTGAACATTGGCAATGGCAAAGTAGCAGGTGAAGTCAGTTCAAGAGCTCGCTCCATGTTGCATGACGTGATCAAGTTAAGGATGAACAAATGGGTACCAAGGAAAGATGACAGTCATCCTAAGACAATATTGCAAATCCAGACCGAAGCACAAATGGCACGTTTTAATATGCATAGGAACAACACTCCGTTAAACATGCGTAGAAAAGACGACCGGAATATCGACAGAAACCGAAATCCTCGCTTTTTAATAACAACTAACGGGAAACGTGTTTTTCCCGGGGGAATGTCTCAGTTTCAAAACAAACTTGCAAGTCATGATTATGCGATGAACTTGAAAAATAAGCGCCTAAAACACTAACGACAGACAAATTTGCCATGCTGGACAACATGGCCAGTAGGGTGGTCCACGTTTTTATTTTTATTTTTTCTTAAAATTTTGGCGAGACACCCGATCAAATTGTGACAAATAAAGAAAAGAAAAATACTGTAAAGTTCCACTTCAATCGGAAAATCATTCAGGGTTTCTACCAGAGTTTGAACAAAATTATTCTGAAAACTAATCAAAATGAATAATTCATATTTTTTTCAAACTATTTGAAGAAAAAAAAAAAAAAAATCTAAATTTGAAAACAAAATTTGTAAATTTAAAAATTGAAATTTTGAAATTTAAAAATTCAATTATTTTTTGTTTTTCTCAAATAGTTTGAAAAAAAATATAAATCATTCATTTTCATTAGTTTCTTGAATAATTTCGTTTAAACTCTGGTACCAACCACTAAATATTTTCCGATTACAGGGAATCTTTAAAATATTTCTCTTTTCTTTATTTGTCACAATTTAATCGGGTCTCCCGCCAAAAATTGAAAAAAAAAAAAAAGAAAAAACCACCCTAATGTCCATCGAACAGGTCAAACGTTCAGGACTGCCGGTCTCCGGATAAATATAAACCATATTTTTACTCAGCTATACTTCATTTCGCATTTCTTCTCTGAATGAAATGATGATACATGCATGTTCATGCCAGTCATTTGACGCAGTTGTAAAAGACCTAGAATCCAAGAACCGGGTGACTTCATGTTATGGATTTAAATCTATGTATTGCAAGAATTCTATGGTAATGAACGTACTTTGAACACCCTTTCGTGTAACTTTTTATAATGTTTTGGACTTTCGTCCTATTAAGGTGCTTTCCCAGGCAATTCCACCAGTCCTGAAAACATCGTGAAAAAATGTGATATTAAACGGAATATCTCTGCCTGGGCACCGAAATCAATGAAATAAAATACGTTCGTTTTGCGCGAAAATAGAGAAGATATCCATGAAAAACGTTTCTAAAGCCGTTTTTCATGGATATCTTCTCTATTTTCGCGCAAAACGAACACTTTTTGGGCTGTACATGTTCGGAGTCGCACATAGAATTGCGCGACGTATTTTGTTTCATTGATTTCGGGGCCCAGGCAGAGATATTCCGTTTAATATCACATTTTTTCACGATGTTTTCAGGACTGGTGGAATTGCCTAGGAAAGCACCTTAAACTCGTTTTAAATAACAGAAGCTGGCACTATTGGATATACCTAGCTATAAGAAGTTTTATAAACCATTCCTAGTTCTAGTTTTGTACTTTTTTGTAAAAAAAAAAACTGAAAATGTTACAGTATATGAATAAAGAAAAACGGAACGAACAAAATCATTAACAACGTGATAGTATTTAGTCAATACGATTCTATTCCTGTACAGTGGCGGACTAAGAAGGGTTGGCACCCGGGGCGAACGATTCAAATAGCACCCCCCCCCCCCCCCCCCCCCCCCCCCTCCCAATTTTTATTTTAGGACTATTCTCACACATTTTAAGTTTTTTTCCACCAGTTTGATACTATGAGTTGAGAAATTTAAAAAAATTCAACTAATTGAAAAAAAATTATGTCATTAATTTATAGTAAACGAATGTAAAACTTAATTTTCAGCCCCCTCAATGACACCCCTCAGCTACCTGTCACCCGGGGCGGTCCGCCCCTCCCGCCCCCCCCTTAGTCCGCCACTGTTCCTGTATCAGCATTGTGTGTAACTAGATACATACTAGTATAGCAATGTCCTATCTCCTCCTCCCTAAAGATCTACAGAATTCAAACGAAGATCCATTCGAACTATTTCAAATCAGAAATACGAACAAACTATTTATTAAGGTCTTTGAGGCTTTTGCGGTGAGATTCTGAATAAGACTTGGCTTCCGGGATGGAGCCGCGTTGTTTAACGGTTAGGTGCCGACGTTTCGTAAACATTGCAGTTTACTTCATCAGGGCGAGGTCATTGCAGTTTACTTCATCAGTATCAGGTTGTTTCTCGCCCTGATGAAGTAAACTGCAATGTTTACGAAACGTCGGCACCTAACCGTTAAACAACGCGGCTCCATCCCGGAAGCCAAGTCTTGTTCAAACTATTTATTGAAGTTACCCTTATTATACAAACATTTGAACGCATAGGACGATATCGGCGATTACTTATTTTTTTAGAACGATTAGAAGAACAAAGAGTAGGATTAGAACTTGTGATTAGTTTTTGAAAAGCGGAAATTGCTGCAGCGCTGGCGTTATCTCATATTTTTGTCCAAAATTTATTTTAGGTATTCCTGAAGCCGTATTTTACTGCGTGTTCGAAAATAAGATTCAAGAATCCCCATATACCCCATTTTTCGAGCGGTCTGGGCTTCAAGTAGGTGTTCGTAAAGCTATAACCTACGTAACCCAAGTATCATTATATGGCGTTTTTCCGTGGCCTGCACTGGTACGCACTGAGCAGCACTGAGTGTATTCTCATCTTATTCTAACCCTCACTTCAAAAGGAGATGGAGATAGCTCAGTGCGCACCAGTTTTACCACGGAAAAACGCTAATAGTAGTTATAATAATAGGGGTTAAAGTGAACGAAAAAAGAAACAAACAAGAAGTAAGTATAATAATATGAACGATAATAATAAAGTGAATATATACACATACATAATGTATGTATCCATGTATTCATGTATAATAATGATATTCGTGATGGTAATATTTTCGAGTCTTTCAACTGTATAATTTTGTAAACAAAAAGAGTCTTGAGCGTATGAACTATAAATTCTCTCTCGTTGGTTTACAGAATTATATCCTTATTTTGGTTTGTTGGTAATATAATCCTCATCGGGATCGTCCTGGGCTGCCTCTCGTCATATGAATTTGGATATTAATCACATAAACTCTTGATAAGTTCCTTTATCCTTGACTGGCAAATTTTCTGTCAAAAGAAGAAGATACATTTTTCTCACGGTGTGTTAGTTGAAAAGGAGGAACTAAGTCCTTAGAAGATCTGCGAAGACAACACACTTAAAATTCTTGAGTTTGAAATCCAAGATTCATAAAAAAGGACTGCCCATGATGGTGCAGCACGGCAAGGCCCCAGTCACAAGAGACTCGATGATCTCGTTATCCGACAATATTACGGTGAATCCAATGACATTACTACCAAAGCCCAATGAATTTGTCTTTAACAAACCAGAAGCATGGCCAATCTGGAAAGAGCGGTTTCTGCGCTTTGGTCGGTTAACTGTACGGCAATTGGAATATTCCCAACGTGATTGGATTGACCTGTTGTGTTACACGATGGGTGAACAAAGCGAAGAAATTATGAAACAAATAATGCCAGACGTCGCCAACAAAAATTTACCAGATGTTCTTCAGGCTTTCACAGATTACTTTGGCCGAATGGAAAATGTTGGAGTATCCCAGGATTCGTCCTCAATTGGTGAAATTAACTGCGCAGTGGAGAGCAGTCAAGCGCAACAGCTTCCAAGCAACATAAGTAATGATTCTAAATCTTTAGATCAAGAAAGTTGTAAGGATAACAACTGTAGGAAAACAAGAGACTTGGAAATTGGTGGCGAACCTAAATCAGTGAGTTGTGCCATAAAGAAAGATGGCCAAAAATCTGCAGATAAAGATAACAAGGACTGTGATATGGAACACGATCAACAAATGCAGAGCATTGCAGACAAGGTAGAGAACACTGCAGCAATTCCTGACCACTTGCCGTATAATTCGCCTAGATCAGGTCAACTAGAACTTGATGATGCGAAAGATGAGGGGGCACAGGTGAAAACTGTTGAAGAAACAACGCAGCAAGTGATAAACGATCTCAAACCGCAGAACTTTCTTGAATCAGTCAATCAGATTGAGGCACAGAAAATTAACCCGCAAGCCGTGTTGCAGGACGTTGCTGCTTTGATTTATGAAAAGGTCAGTAGTTTGTTGTTTTACGTTATTTTCACTAATGCAAACTTGCGTTTCTATTTTCAACAGGCGGTCGACGAGCCTAGCTTCTCCGTAGCCCTTGCGCTAGTATGCAATAAACTTGCCATATGGCAAGTCCGCGGTCCCAATAGTAAAGTGGGCAAAGAGGAGGGCTATGTCAACTTTAAAGAACTCATTATAACTCGGTGTCAAACGGAATTCGAAAACATTACTGTTAACCGATATGCCAGAGCTATTAGTAGAATGAAGGAGATCAAAGCATGTGTAGATCTAGTAAGTTCATCATTATTACATCTGAGTAGTTCAATTTGTTTGAAAAATAATACATAATGAGATAATATCTAGAGAAGAGGCGCTAGAACGTGTTTCGATGTTTTTTTTTGTCAAAAGGATGCTGAAATTTATTGTAAAACCTATTAGTTAGGTGACTATAAAATGTGCAAAACTTTCAAGTATTTTTGTCGATTATTTTCAGGAAAAGAAGAAAGAGTTACGGCCTATATTGATCGAAAACGAAAAAAGATTTCGTATGAAATCTGTCGGTAACGTTAGGTAAGAAACTGAACCAGATTTCCCCACACTATCCACATAAACATTCTGGAAACCTTGATCTCTTATTTTCTGTAATGGATTGAGATTCTAATCGCGCGTTCGTGTTACCAAATCAATTTATCATTGTGATTCTCATTTTTGCTCAAATTGTGAGAAAAATCTTTTCATTTCACTTCACCGTGGTATGATGACAATCTTTACATCAAATTTATTAACCGTGATGGTTGTACAGCTCAACAGGCCTGGCGCACAATATGATTTACGACCATCGTTGCATTGTGTCAGTTTTGTTCTTAATAATTGACGAAATTCTTTTATGCTCTTTCTTACAGATTGATGGGAGAACTTTTCAAGCAAGGAACGTTGACGACCAACATTATGCACAGGTGCATACGTCATCTGCTCACACAAACAGACGGGGAAAGTTTAGCATGCTTATGCGAGCTGCTTAGTACTATTGGAAAAGACTTAGAATCCCAGAATCAGGCAAGACTTCACGTTATGGATTTAAATCTACTTATCGAGATGTATTTCAATGATTCTACAATAACAAGTTATGAACACACTCTCGTTTAATCAGCTTTTCTGTTAACACAAAATCTGTATTTCATGTTTCAGAACCTAGACGAATATTTTAAGCAAATGCTGAACATTGTCAATGGCAAAGGACCAGGTAAAGTCGGTTCAAGATCTCGCTCCATGTTGCAAGACGTGATCGAGTTAAGGACGAACAAATGGGTACCAAGGCAAGATGACAGTAATCCCAAGACAACGGATCAAATCCAAAAGAAGCGAAAACTGAACGTTTAAATACACATATAAACAACACTCCGTTAAACATGCCTATAGAAAAGATGACCGGAATATCGACAGAAAACGAAATCTTCAGTTTTTAGTAGTTAACGGGAAAGGCTCTTTCCCGGGGAAATGTCTCAGTTGAAAAACAAACTTGCAAGTACTGATCATGATTATGTGATGAAATTGAAAAATAAGAGTCTAAGACACTGTTAGCCAGACAAATATGCCATGCTGGACAACATGCCCAGTACGGTGGTCCACTTTTTTGTTTTTTTATTTTCATTTTTTGGCGGGACACCCGATCAAATTGTGACAAATAATGAAAAGAAAAATATTGTATAGTTTCACTTTAATCGAAAAATATTTAGAGGTTGCTACCAGAGTTTAAACAAAATTATTCTGAAAACTAATGAAAATGAATGATTCATATTTTTTCCAAACTATTTGAAGAAAAAAAAAAAAAAAATTTTGAATTTAAAAATTGAAATTTTTAAATTTTTAAGTTGAATTTTTTTTTATTCTCAAATAGTTAAAAAAAAAAACAAATCATTCATTTTCATTAGTTTTCTAAATAATTCCGTTTAAACTCTGGTAGCAACCTCTAAATATTTTCCGCCAAATTGAAACTTTAAAATATTTCTTTTTTCTTTGTTTGTCACAATTTGATCGAGTGTCCCGCCAAAAATTACAGAAACAAAAAAGCAAAAGTGAACCACCCTAATGTCCAGCGAACAGGTCAATCGTTCAGGACTGCCGGTCTCCGAATATTAAATATAAACCATATTTTTACTCAGCTATACTTCATATTCCGCATTTCTTCTCAGAATGAAATGATGATACATGCATGTCATGCTAGTCATTTGACGCAGTTGTAAAAGACCTAGAATATAAGAATCGGGTGACTTCATGCTATGGATTTAAATCTATGTATTGCAAGAATTCTATTGTAATGAACGTACTCTGAACACCCTTTCGTGTAACTTTTTATAATGTCGTTGACTTTCGTCCTATTAATCTCGTTTTAAATAACAAGCTGGCACTATTGGATATACCTAGCTATAAGAAGTTTTATAAACCATTCCTAGTTCTAGTTTTGTACTTTTTGTAAAGAAAAACTGAAAATGTTACAGTATAAATAAAGAAAAATGAAACGTACAAAATCATTAACAAAGTGATAGTATTTATAGGTAATACAATTCTATTCCTGTATCAGCTTCTATGTAACAACTAGATACTAGTATAGCAAGATCCTAATTCCTCCTCCCTAAAGATCTCCAGAATTCAAAAGAAGATCCATTCTAACTATTTCAAATAAGAAATACAATCAAATTATTTATTAAAGTTATCGGTTTTATACAAGCATTTGAACGCATAGGGCGATATCGGCGATTACTTATTTGTCAGAAGAACAAAGAGAGATTAGATATCGCGTGACTATAAAAGCGAAAGGACGGATGCGCCAAAAAGTCAAGTACCATATATAACAAAAGGACGTGTATGCCAACAGAATCACATAATTATAAAGACATGTGAAAGTAATAAGGCGTATATGCAACATTTGTACGACCTTTTAGTCTTATGATTAAAAAAAAAAAAAAACGTAAAATTTTAATAACCATAAAGGCGTATTTACATCACATACGCCCGTTTGGTTTCACCGATTATTTTCCCTTGTGTACACGGAGTGGTATACACATACGCCCTTCTGTTAGCAATTTGCCAAAAGGGCGCGAAATGGCTCCTATACGCTCTTTTGGGTTTAGACACGCGATATACAATAATTGACGTGACAATTCTGAATTACATAAACGATGTATAATTATGTATGATATCATATGTCTGTTTACAGGTGTACTTTTTCAAGTAATTGAAAAGCATAACTATAGGTAATTGAAAGTATTCTTTCCATCGATGTATCCCACGCATCAGAAGGCAACAGAGCTTCATCACCAGTCACAGGAAGATCAGCTGGCATGATAGCTTTGAAGTCATGCTTTACAGCCTTGAATAAAGCAAATTACAAATCTAGCTACGAGTAGTTGCAATTACGTCTGTGAAATCCGCGTTTTTCAAAATCATGTGGTTGTGCAAGAATTCATGTACTTATATTGTATAACTATAAAAGTAAAGTTTTGAAATGAACTGTGTTTGATAATAATTGTTTTGATCATAAACAATCAGAATTAATGCCCCAATTTCCTAAACCCATTTTTCTACCCTTGCTATATAATCTCCAATCCTTTTTTTAACAATTTTTGATAGATAACACGTGGTCATGAGATAAGGGTGAGTTCTCTCCGGGGTCCTGAGAGGGTGTGGCTTAAATCAGCTGAGGCTCTGCCTCTTTCTATTCAAACTTGTTATTATCAGGGGTATGGTTGCCTTTAGCTATAATGAAAACATTCAGAAACTACAAGGTAAATATTAGTGTCTCCTCGTTATGACAAGGTGACATGAATTCTCGTCTAGTATTGTAGATACACGGCAATAACCGAATAAACTACAGTAGCTGACATGAGTGAGAATTGTTATTATTCTGACAATTACAAGTATGAATGAATGACAAGGATGAATAGGTTTGATAGGAACCCTAGTAGCACGGTGAAATCGCAAGACAATCGCAAGACAGCTTGCGCAATCTGCCGTGAGTCTTGCACAAATACTTTACGACATTGAACAAGCTATTCGCAATTTCCGCGTATAGGTGCTTTGACAAACTTTCGGGTGCAAGATCCACAGAAATAATCGGAAGCAGACCATTATCGCTCTGCGGATGGATCTTATTGCAAGACCCAAAACGCAAGAATTGGATCAGATATGATAAAGCGTGCTACTAGGGAATGTGTTTCTCTAGCCTCCTAGAAGAACAAAGAGTAGGATTAGAATTTGTGATTAGTTTTTGAAAAGCGGAAATTGCTGCAGCGCTGGCATTCTCTCATATTTTTTGTCCAAAATTTATTTTAGGTATTCCTGAAGTCGTATTTTACTGCGTGTTCGAGAATAAGAAAATTTCCTTTGATACTTTCGAATTTATAAATTTTTTTCAGAACGCACTCGTTTTTTGAGCGGTCTGGGCTTCAAGCAGATGTTCGAAAAGCTATAACCTACATAACCCAAGTATCATTATAGTAGTTACAATAAGAGGGGTTAAAGTGAACAAAAGAAGAAATAAACAAGAAGTAAGTAATAATATAACCGATAATAATAAAGTGAATATATATACACATACATAATGTATGTATTAGGGTGCTTTTTTTGAAACGACTATTTTTTTTTTTGGCAACTCCCCATTGAAAATCTTGTTGTAGACGTCGAATCGGAAATCCTGTCCAATTTTTAGCTTTTAATTCCGATTCTAGTACTCGCGCTCTTCTTTTTAAGTTTTTCCATGCTAAAAGCATGTGAATATTACGACATCTTCTTTAGTCGCGCACAACTCAGCCGCATTTTGATGGATTGTTTTCATCCAAGACTCATTTTACAGAGAATTTAGTGTTCTTCAAAAGTCTTTCAGGTAGTTTGGCTGTGGTTTCAACCGCCGCACTTGTGTGAGCCTCCAAAGTCGATTTTATGCATAATTCTTCTTTCTCACTGTGGGCGAATAAACAGTTGGACTTGGAGAAAAAAAACTTTCGAACAATTTTGTAGGAAATTTATTTCTCTACAAAAAAGTCCAGCACATAAAGTCTTTCAAACCAGTATTTCAAAAGATATAAGGACTTTGATTTTTTTAAATATAAAATTCCAACAAAATGTCAAGTTCAATATTTTCAAGTCAGTCAAACTATCTTTTGAAGAACACTAAATTCTCTGTCAAATGAGTCTTGGATGAGAACAATCCATTGAAATGCGGCTGAGTTGTGCACGACAGAAGAAAAAGTCATAATGTTCACATGCTTTTAGCATAGAAAAACTTAAAAAGAAGAGCGCGAATACTAGAATAGGAATTAAGAGCTAAAAATTGGACAGAATTCCTTTTTTTGACGTCTACCACAAGATTTTCAATGGGGAGTTGCAAAAAAAAAATAGTCGTTTCAAAAAAAGCACCCTAGTATGTATCCATGTTTATTTATTTATTTATTTATTATTTATTTATGGTCTACAGAATTATAGCCTTATTTTGGTTTGTTGGTAATATAATCCTCATCGGGATTGTCCTGGGCTGCCTCTCGTCGTATGAATTTGGATATTAATTACATAAACTCTTGATAAGTTCCTTTATCCTTGGCTGGCAAATTTTCTGTCAAAAGAAGAAGATACACTTTTCTCACGGTGTGTTAGTTGAAAAGGAGGAACTAAGTCCTTAGAAGATCTGCGAAGACAACACACTTAAATTCTTGAGTTTGAAATCCAAGATTAATAAAAAAGGATTGCCCACGATGATACAGCACGGCAAGGCCCCAGTCACAAGAGACGCGATGATTTCGTTATCCGACAATATTACGGTGAATCCGATGACACTACTACCAAAGCCCAATGAATTTGTCTTTAACAAACCAGAAGCATGGCCATTCTGGAAAGAGCGGTTTCTGCGCTTTGGTCGGTTAACTGTACGGCAATTGGAATATTCCGAATGCGATTGGATTGACCTGTTGTGCTACATGATGGGTGTACAAAGCGAAGAAATTATGAAACAAATAATGCCAGACGTCGCCGACAAAAATTTGGCAGATGTTCTTCAGGCTTTCACAGATTACTTTGGCCGAATGGAAAATGTTGGAGTATCCCAGGATTTGTCCTCAATTGGTGCAATTAACTGCGCAGTGGAGAGCAGTGAAGCGCAACAGCTTCCAAGCGACATAAGTAATGATTCTAAATCTCTAGATCAAGAAAGTTGTAAGGATAAAAACTGTAGGAAAACAAGAGACTTGAAAATTGTTGGCAGACCAAAATCAGTAAGGTGCGCCAAAAAGAAAGACGGCCAGAAATCTGCAGAGAAAGATAACAAGGACTGTGATATGGGACACGATCAACAAACGCACAGCTTTGCAGACAAGGTAGAGAACACTGCAGCAATTTACCACTTGCTGTTTAATTGGCCTAGACCAGGTCAACTAGAACTTGGTGATACGAAAGATGAGGTGGCACAGGTGAGAACTGTTAGAAAAACAATGGAGCAAATGATGAGGGATCTCAAACCACAGAACTGTGTTGAATCAGTCAATCAGATTGAGGCACCGAAAATTAAATCCCGATCAGTGTTGCCGAACCTTACTGCTTTGATTTATGAAAAGGTCAGTAGTTTGTTGTTTTACGTTATTTTCACTAATAGGCCGGTCAATAGGTATTTTACAGGTACAATAATTGCAACAGTTTTTAAAATTGGTGGACATGCATAATTTGACATCCTGATCAACATATTAAAAATCTCAATCTCCATCAGCTGAGCTTCGGCTGCCATCTTACCTAGAAGGCACGAAAAATCATATTTTCGCGAATATTTCGGTTTCCTGTGGTTTGATCGTAGAAATACCCATTGAACCGAACCAATATTGATTCTTATAAAATTCTCTGTAAAAATGGTACCCTTGATTTTTTTTGTAAGTACAATGGTTTCGCCGTAGTGGCCATGGGAAGTCAGCGAACAGTTCGATATCACAGAATAAAGTAACTCAACTCGAACTTTTATTCATAATTATTGTTGAAAAACTACATCGTACTTCCTATGGCCACCACGGCGAAACCATTGTACTTATAAAAAAAAAAATTAAGAGTACCATTTTTATAGAGAATTTTATTGGAATCAATATTGGTAACGGGTATTTCTACGATCAGACCACAGGAAACCGAAATGTTCGCGAAAATATGATTTTTCGTGCCTTCTAGGTAAGATGGCGGTCAAAGCTCAGCTGATAGAGATTGAGATTTTTAATATGTTGATCAGGATGTCAAATTATGCATTTCCACCAATTTTCAAAACTGTTGCAATTATTGTAGCCAAATTGTTAATTTGCGTTTCTATTTTCAACAGGCGATTAACGAGCCTAGCTTTTCCATAGCCCTTGCGCTGGTGTGCAAGAAACTTGCCATAAAGCAAATCTACAGTCCCAATAGAAAAGTGGGCAAAGAGAAGGGCTATGTGAACTTTAAAGAACTCATTATAACTCTGTGTCAAACAGAATTCAAAAAGATTACTGTTAACCAAAATGCCAGAGCTATTAAAATGCAGGAGATCAAAGCATGTGTAGATCCAGTAAGTTCGTCATTATTTTATCTGACTACTTCAATTTGTTTAAAAAATAATACATGATGAGATAATATCTAGAGAAGAGGCGCTAGAACGTGTTTCAATGTTTTGTTTGTCAAAAGGATGCTGAAATTTATTGTAAAACCTATAAGTTAGGTGACTATAAAATGTGCAAAACTTTCAAGTATTTTTGTCGATTATTTTCAGGAAAAGAAGAAAGAGGTACAGCGTATATTGACCGAAGACGAAAAAACAATTCGTATGAAATCTGTCGGTAACGTTAGGTAAGAAACTGAACCAGATTTCCCCACACTATCCACATAAACACTCTGGAAACCTTGATCTCTTATTTTCTGCAATGGATTCTAATCGCGCGTTCGTGTTACCAAATCAATCTATCATTATGATTCTCATTTTTGCTCAAATTGTGAGAAAAATATTTTCATTTCACTTCACCGTGGTATGATGACAATTTTTACGCCAAATTTATTAACCGTGATGGTTGTAAAGCTCAACAGGCCTGACGCATAATATAATTTACAATCGTCCTTGCATTGTGCAAGTTTTAATCCTAATAATTGACGACATTCTTTTATGCTCGTTCTCACAGATTTATGGGAGAACTTTTCAAGCAAGGGCTGTTGACGACCAACATTATGCACAGGTGCATACGTCATTTGCTCCCACACACAAATGAGGAAAGTTTAGAATGCTTGTGCAAACTGCTTAGTACAATTGGAAAAGACTTAGAATCCCAGAATCAGGCAAGACTTCACGTTATGGATTTAAATCTACTTATCAAGATGTATTTCAAGGATTCTACAATAATAAGTTATGAACACACTCGTTTGATCAGCTTTTCTGTTAACACAAAATCTGTATTTCATGTTTCAGAACCTAGACGAATATTTTGAACAAATGCTGAACATTGTCAACGGCAAAGTACCAGGTAAAGTCAGTTCAAAAGCTCGCTTCATGTTGCGAGACGTGATCAAGTTAAGGACGAACAAATGGGTACCAAGGAGAGATGAAAGTAATCCCAAGACAAGGAATCAAATGCATAAAGAAGCAAGAACGAAACGTTCGTATACGCAAATGAACAACACTCCGTTAAACACGCTTAGAAAAGACGACCGGGATAACGACAGAAAACGAAATCCTGAGTTCCCAGTAATACGTAACAGGGACCGTGGGTTTCTCAAGGGAATGTCTCAGCTCAATGACAAACTCGCAAGTCCTGATCATGATTATGTGATGAAATTGAGAAATAAGCGCCTAAAACATTAACAGCAGACAAATTTACCATGCTCGACAACATGCCCAGCGAATAGGTCAAACGTTCAATCAGTCTCTGGATAAATATAAACCATATTTTTATTCAGCAATACTTCATCCCGCATTTCTTCTCCGTATAAAAAGATGATACATGCTTGTCATGCCAGTTATTTGATGCAGTTATAAAATACCTAGAATCCAAGAATCGGGTGACTTCATGTTATGGAGTTAAATCTATGGATCGCAAGAATTCTCCGGTAATGAGCGTACTTTGAACACACTTTTGTGTAACTTTTTATAATGTCTTTGACTTTCGTCCTAAACTCGTTTTAAATAACAAACTGACACTATTGGATATAGCTTTAAGATGTTTGTTAAACCATTTCTAGTTCTAGTTTTGTATTTTTTGTACAGAAAATGTTACAGTCTAATAAAGAAAAATGAAACTAACGAAATCATTAACAACGTGATAGTATTTAGTCAATACGATTCTATTCCTGTATCAGCTTATGTGTAACTAGATACTAGTATAGCAATATGGTATCTCCTCCTCCCTAAAGATCTCCAGAATTCAAAAGAAGATCCATTCTAACTATTTCAAATAAGAAATACAAACAAATCATTTAAGGCGTTTTTTGGCGAGCCTCAAAATACTACCGCGGTAGGTAATGGTATGGGCGGTGCCTAAAGTTGGTACAGCTACCAGGTCCTACCAGCTATACCAAGCTCAAGACTAGGGTATAGCGTTGACTGAATATTCTTAAAGACGGTTCCCCTTATGGGACTTTGTGAGCCGGCAAAGTGGGCTCAAAGTGGGCTTGGGGATTGAAAAGTGCCCGAAGTTACCGACTGAAATAGCATTGCAGTATATCTATAGTGTACGAATATATAGATATACTGCAATGTTAATTCGGTCGGTAACTTCGGGCACTCTTCAATCCCCAAGCCCACTTCAAGCCCACTTGGTCGGCTCACGGAATAACCCAGGGTGAGCTGTAGGCCAAGCAATAGAGGTTTTTTTCGTGACACAAATACTACCTGAAATCTGACTGTGCAGTCATATAATAGGTAGTGCCTAGATGTTTTTTATCATAAATGCCACTCCTGAATCGTCTTGGTTTTTTTTTTAGAAGCGAAAAATAGCCAAAAAAAGCAAAATGTTTGCTTTTTCGCTTATAAAATGTAAAGTATTGATCCAATCGAGAAGCTACAATGGCACTTTTTGTAGAGAATTCGAAGACGAAAAAATTGAGAGGTGACGCGTCTCGATCGGATCATTAGTTTCGGAGAAAAGTGAAAAAAACGGAAAAAATCATCAATTTTTCAAAAATTCATAACTGAGTCAATTTTTGAGATGAAGCGTAGTCCCTTCGGAGTTAAGTTGGTATTATCATATACTTTATTGGTGCAAAACCTGGAAGCTGTCGGATAAATAGTTTCTGCACAATTGCAGTTTTTTGAATTTGATGTACTTTTTTCAAGAAGGTCGTGATGCTCGGCTAGTTGTTCGATTTGAATTTTTCTAAAAGCATTTTGAAGAAGAGAGAAAATACTTGAAATCGTATATTTTCCCGATACCGACAAATGATTTTTAGTGGGTGAAAAACGGTGCCAAACAGGAGTGAAAACGCTCGAGCGCGTCGAGGTAGTCGTAGAGTGGGGGTCGCTCGCTACGCGAGGAGAAACCTATGTATAGTATAATATATACGGTATAATACAGATAGGTTTCTCCTCGCGTAGCGAGCGACCCCCACTCTACGACTACCTCGACGCGCTCGAGCGTTTTCGCTCCTATTTGGCACCGTTTTTCACCCACTAAAAATCATTTGTTGGTATCGGGAAAATATACGATTTCAAGTATTTTCTCTCTTCTTCAAAATGCTTTTTGAAAAATTCAAATCGAACAACTGGCCGAGCATCACGACCTTCTTGAAAAAAGTACATCAAATTCAAAAAACTGCAATTGTGCAGAAACTATTTATCCGACAGCTTCCAGGTTTTGCACCAATAAAGTATATGTTAATACCAACTTAACTCCGAAGGGACTACGCTTCATCTCAAAAATTGACTCAGTTATGAATTTTTGAAAAATTGATGATTTTTTCCGTTTTTTTTTACTTTTCTCCGAAACTAATGATCCGATTGAGACGCGTCACCTCTCAATTTTTTCGTCTTCGAATTCTCTACAAAAAGTGCCAGTGTAGCTTCTCGATTGGATCAATACTTTACATTTTATAAGCGAAAAAGCAAAAATTTTGCTTTTTTTGGCTATTTTTCGCTTCTAAAAAAAAAACCAAGACGATTCAGGAGTGGCATTTATGATAAAAAACATCTAGGCACTACCTATTATATGACTGCACAGTCAGATTTCAGGTAGTATTTGTGTCACGAAATCGACCTTTTGTTAGCTCTATTGCTTGGCCTACTGTCTTTAGAATACTCAGTCAACGGGTATAGCTTAGTAGCAACCTGGTACATACCAACATCGGTTGTCACGCCCCTACCACACTCAACCAAAACACCAAAACGTTGTGGTATAGATTGGTATACTTTGGTAGGTATACCACTCGCTCGCCAAAAAACGCCTTTATTGAAGTTATCGGTTTTATACAAGCGTTTGAACGCGGCGATATCGGCGATTACTTGTTTGTCAGAAGAACAAAGAGAGAGATTAGATATCGTGTGACTAAAAGCGAAAGGGCGGATGCTCCAAAAAATCAAGTACCATATATAACAAAACGTTGGGCTTGATAACAAAAGGGCGTATAGGTTCATAATCACATAGAAAGACATGTGAAAGTAAAAGGGCGTACATATATGCAAGATCTATACGACCTTTTGATCTCATGATTCAAAAAAAAAAAACGTAAAATTTTATGATGAGGGTGAGTGGGTATACAGGATGAGTTTTCTTCGGGGTTCTGACAGGGTGTGGCTTATCGGCTGAGACTCCGCCTCCAATTAATAATTGTTATCATCAGGGGAAAGATTGCCTTCAGATAATAAACAATCCATTCAGAAATTAGGATAAATAGTACAGTGTCTCATTGTTATTTGTCAAGGCTACATGAATTTTCGTCTATTATGTAGATAACACGGCAAGAACCAAATAAATAGTAGCTGACATGAGTGCGAGGTTATTCTGACAATTACAAGTGTGAACAACGTAGGTGGAGTCTCAGTCGATTTAAGCCACGCCCTCCCAGGACCCTGGAGAAAATTCATCCTGTATACTCGAGGTATTGAAATAAATTGATAAGCGCAATAGGTTTTTAGTCATCGATATTTATTCTAAACATCTGTTTGCATGGGCAGGTAATAAATAATAAATAAATAGCCATGAGTAGATAAATGAAAGAACATTTTATAAGTAATTATCAATTCAATTTATGAGTTATCCGAAGGTCTACGTCCTGGAAGATTATATATCTCATTGTAAACCAGGTGATCGTCTAAAATGAGCGGAAGTTGTTAAAGGACCCTCTTCTGCAAATCCAGCAATCTCTTGTGGGACTATTGCCGATTCTTCAACTCCAGTACAAGGACGACACATGCATTCCAACGGCGCCTTCGTAATCACCTGAACAATAGTTTTCATGTATAAAAAATTATATTCATGAATAATGAATGAATCGTCATTTGTCTAAACCTATTATTAAAAATTTTCGCGCCTCGTGCTTTTCTTGCGCATTACGTAACTAATAACGTAAATATTACGAAATTCAATACGAATAGCAATTAAAGTTGAATACAATTGAATATATTTCGTGATATATTATACAAATTTATCAGTTATTGTTTATAATATTTAAAAGCATCTAAAGATTTTGTTACAAATTGATAAGAATTTGAATTTTCCCGGGAATTCCGATTCCGCGCGTTCCGTATCCGATAATAACAACAACAACTATGGCAGTGATACAACCATGGAGCGACTGATTTTAGATAATAATTATTTTCTCCGTCTTTATCTATGCGAATACGTGTTTGAAATATTATCAAAAAGTTTCGAAGCCTCGAACAATATTTACCGAAGAGTTTATCAACATTGAAACAGAAGATTTCATACCTTACGGAATTTTCTTTCGCCTGCTTTTGCCTTTGGACAGAAAAGCGACACACTTGCTTCTCTCTCACCGCTTTCTTGACAACACATACAGCTTCTCTCCATTTGCCAAATTTTTGAACCTGACACCTGCGACACAAGGTATTATTATTATTTCGTTAAATATTTTCAAATACCGTCAATCTATAACCTCAACTATCTCTATCTCTATCAGAATTTTTTTTTTTCTTTTTTTTTTCTCGAACTAATCAAACGTCAGACACGAGACAATCTTCTGCCATGCTCGTGCTTCTATTTGTTTACGTAAAAATCGATCAATTAATTACCATCATAATTGCATTCTGCTTAATTAAATTAAGCTCGAAATTTACAGATACTCGTTTTCAGCTTCAAAAATTAAAAAAAAAAAACACTACGTTGAATTTTCGGAACATTTTCTTTTTTTTTTTTTTAAACCACCTCGCAGTGTTTATCTTTTACATTTATTATCCACTCCTCTGTAGATATTCTTTCTCTATTATTATAGCTAAACAAAATTCATTTTTCTTACTTGCAAGTAGCTACTACAGCGACCTGTACATGCGAAACTTGGTATTGGTTTTGGAACACATCCTGGATAACGAAGAACGTGGATTACAGGAGTCACTTGACATTCGTCTGCTCCTGCGATCGACCACACATTTCCACAGAGTAAACAGAGCAGCGCCGATATCAAAGCTGTTTCGTAAGTTTAATAAAAATAGTTTCCTATTTTTAGATATTCAAATTTATGCTCATTTTCTATTGGGTCAAATTTTTTTTTTTCATATTTATATTAAACACTCGTTTTTTACAATCGTCACAATTATTCGTGCATTGAATCACCTGATTTATGTTATACTGTAATTTTTTTTCTCATTTTTCCTCAAATTCTTCATCATATATCAACAATTTTCCGTAAATATGTAAATCGTGAATCAAAAACAGTTCAAACTGTACAAATTTAGAATCTATAATTTTGTTTCTATGTATAAAAGTACCAAAACTATCATGCGAGTGATAAAATATGCTGTAATGTTCAAAAAGACTTCAATTTTCAGTTTCCAGTCTTCCATGGGATAAAGTAATGCATTTTTTTTTTTTTTCTTTTGCTTCATACTTCTACGATTTTGAATTTTGATTATAGAGACCAATATATTTCATGCGAATTTATCTTGTGATTATTTTCGCTGGTGTAAAATGTTATTCTTTTACTCACCAACGTGGTTGAACAATGTGTTTCTTGTACGATACATTTTTGGACTCTGCTAGCAAACTACTGTGCTCATAATTCTGAAGTCGTGCCTTTTTATACCCTGGGGTTAGCCCCATTTCGCCCCTACTGTGCGGCGTCGTCACTCCCTTATAGAGGGGAGAAACATTTTGTTGCCTAAATGCATACTCATCGTGTAGACTACAGTCGATGTGTATCGGAGTGTCGGGATAGCGCAATTCAAATTTTTTTTTTTTAGCGTTATTGATCACAAACACTAAATTTTGGTATAATAATTGCGATTAACTTCTATTAAGATGAATAGAATCCCTTTTCTTTAGTCATATTCAATCTGCGAAAGGAAAAAAACTTCACATACTTAGTAAGAAGTTGTGTGAGTTTTGAGTATGCAAAAACATAAGGCATGAGTGCACTGCACTTATCTCCGAGGCTCTCAAAATTTTTTGCTATCATTCCTGAGCAAGGTATCAGTATTTTTTTAGTTCTTCTAGTTGAGAACCGCCGTCGGCACTCCGCGGTATACGTATCGTTTGATATCCTGCTGAGTAGTAGGGTAGAAACAATGTCATATAATGGTTTATCGTCGTTCACACTTAACGATTGAACCAAATAATACAAGGAAAACTATATCGTTGACCTATTAAAAGCATTTAATTTTCCAAAATGTGTCGGTACTTTAACAGATTTTATTATCATGGGTTGTCGGTTGCTTGTTTTAGCTCCATACATACGATAAAAGTACTTCGAAAAATCCTGATTTTATTATTTCATAGTCATTTTTAAAGATTTCAACTTTAAGACAATTAAAAATAGGTAAAAGATTATATTTATCTCTTCATTGCCTTATTCACTCATTAGTCATTATAAACACCAGGATTATCCATAATTTTCGTTTGCCATCAGTTGAATACATTTTCCAAAATATATATCAACGATCTAATATAATACCAATTTTTTCACATCGCACAAATCATGTGATTAAGAAAGATGTAGTCTCTCTAATTATTTGTTATTAAGAGTTTTGTATTTAGTGATTTCTACAAAAATGAACAAATCGTGCTACTCAGTGAAAGACGATCTGTACTAGGGATTGAAATATTTCAAACTCGTTTTCCTTTGTAAACACCAGTACAAAGAATAGAATTAACGCATTATTAAATCGCCATGAGGTTTATTATAGTCAGTACTTTTGCTTCTAAACGTACATCTTCATATTCATAGAAGCGTAATCAAAATCTCAAGTAACTAAATTTCTTTAAATGAGTCAGAGATTTTTAATTTCAATCTGATGGTGAGAATCGAGGGCCCTAATATATATATAGCTTGAGAAAATTAGTCGTTAACAGTTTTTCATTTTTACTATTCAATCTGTTTTCCTTTTACTAAGTAAATCTGATCAATAATCATAATAACTCTATCTTGCCGCGAATTGCTACTCCTGGAGTGCTTTTCATATGAATTTGTTAATTTATATCGATGTTGCATATCAAGTAGAAATTCTAAGTTTATTTGCGTTTTCTTGCTAGTATCGATGTCTTAATCTTTAGTCATTAATTCTATAATGAATTATGTATTTTAAAAACTCATTCACCTCTGGGTTTATATTAAATAATTAAATACAGTTTCAATAATACGAATATTTTGAAAAAACATATTTTATTTGCATCAATAAATATAAGCATAGAATATTTTGGGACAAAGTATTATAATGTCATATCATTCAGATTTAGTAATTATACAATATTAGATTTTAACAAAAGACAATTTTGTATTTTAAGAAGGTAGTCCGAGTTTGTAGAAAATTTTTATCTTGAGAAGTCTCCACACTTGTAGCATTTGCATTCGGCTGGTTCGCGTAGCTTGACTTCCATCGATCCAGCTTCGTCGCTTTCCAATCTAATGCCATCCGCGTCGTAACAGTGATCGAGAAATACTTCTCGCTCCTTCAGGTAACTTTCACGACAGCAGAAACATTCCTAAAAAACAAACCATAGATTCAGAATCAATGTACAATTGAATGATGTACCAACATCCATTTTCAATATTTCAATGTCTAATATAAGACACAAAATCACTCGTTAAAGTTTTTACTTCGATATCTATCTTCTTGTACCTTTAAAAATCCTGTAGTTGTGATAACGCTGGGTTGTACCTGTGAATTACAAAATCCCTCACATTTTGTAACTGTGATATCTCCGCCACAAGTCCTCCTCAAACGTCCCGCGTCGTCGTACTCATCTGTATCAGAAGAAAACGTGCGTAAATAGTTTTCAGAGTTTATTCAATAGTTTCAAGCATTACCTTTAGTCACGTGTACTTCTGACTGCAAAGTTTCACAATTTTCATCTCCTGCCGGTTGAGCGATTACATTAGTTTGAAATAGCGCCATAAGGGCCAATAAAAAAACGAGAGACATCCACATTTTCAACTTTCTATTAATGTATCTTATTTATTATTGTATACAAGAGTTTTATCAGCTGCGATCAAAGGAGTTTGTAGCAACTCCTCAACGTTTCAGGTCAAAGTGAGCAGACCAAATACGAAAGTAAAGCTTTTATACGTAGTCTTCCCACCCCATGCGTTACACCTTAGGGAGTAGACCTCCTACGGTGTCTTGATAGCTCCGCTGATCCAAAATCACTTCCAACTACACATAGGTTGAACTTCTTTTTTTCTAATACATCATTTTATTTCTGTAGATATGTACTTTGCATTATTCACCTAATGCTCTTTTTATGTTATGTCACACGCCAGGAGGTAATATTTAACTTAACGTAGCAAATCAGAATTTTACTATACCAAGTGGTTAAGCGTTATACAAAATCGACACCTATACAATGTCTTTATGGCCCTATGAACCAGATGATGAAAATTGTGATCATTTATTGGCTTTTGTCAATTCTCTTTTCACTTTTCAGTTAAATAGGGAGTCCCAAAATATCTGCATCATCCAATTCTACAATTAAAACCAAGATTTTAAATCTAATTATGTCTGACTGAATTAATAATAAAAAGACTGCATATTTATAGCATGATCCTATCATTGATCACATATAGGTCGTTTTCAAAAAATAAACATGTTTTGCAAGAAAAAAAGAAAGAATGAAACTGTACAGGGTGAATTTCCCCTGGTATCGTATGAGGGAGAGGCTTATCATCGCAGACGCTTCATCCCTTCCAATTCATACTTGCCATCGTAGTTTCAAGAAACGCTACTTTTTTTCAACACGCCGTCAAAACTGATGATTTTAACGAGTACGAATAGGAAGGGGCGGAGCGTTTGCGATGATAAGTCCCTCCCTCATGCGATATCCGGGAGAATTCACCCTGTATAGCTATATTCCATAACAGAACCAACTAAGTTTTTGATCATACAGAGTGAATCTACCCACTTAAATACATATGAAGTAAGTATAAAGTATCTAAAATTCTAAATGTCTCTGAAATTTTGCGGAATGTTTATTTTGAGTTCTTTTTTCTTTAATTATTTGATCCTTGAGGTCAGTTTTCCCCGTAATACAAGCCTATTGCTAAACTGGGGCAAATAATGAGAGGATAAATTTTCAAGTTCTCTTTTATTTCTTATAAAAATGATAGTCTTACATACAGCGCCAGATACTGGCCTAGATAGTGATAGAATAATTGATATCTTGTGATAAAATAACAGTTAAATATTCAATGATCGTCTCTCGTTTTACCAGGACAATTATCTCTCAAATCATCATCGTCGTCATAAGCTGCCCCGCACCAGATACAATAAAAGTATTTTTCCCTAAGATATTTTGTCAATATTTCCAACTTCTCACTAGCCGGTATAGCATTGTGTTCCTCTTCCTCTTCATCATCTTCATCCTCGGCTTCGCTTTCGCTATCTTTTTCCTCCTCTATTATTGGCCAGAACCAAATCTCGTCAGGTTTTTTCAGTCCATTTTTACTGTCCAGTTGTTCGCAGCTTTTCTGACTTTTGCGCAAGTCAACTTCTATCATCTGTTCAGTTTTCTTCTGCGACATTCTTCCTCTAAAATCATCTGTGTTCAAATTCTGTTCATCAGGTTTTCTGCCGCCTTTAACAAAAACAGGCTTCTTCCTCGGAGCTCGACCCAGACCTAATCTATTAGTCTTCAAATCGATTGAAATAGGTTCTGATATTCCGCTCTCTTTTTTACCTATACCTTGCCCAGGCGTGTATCCCATCTTTTCTAACAATTGGTAACCTGAATATGAAATGCAAGGGTTTAAAAAATTGGCCAATGATTCTTTTCCAAATAACAAATGCATTCTAAAGTTCGACCTTTGTTATCGCTAGTGATAGCCGATGCCAGTCCTATATCTCTTTTTTCCTGTTCTATTACTCGAACAGAAACATTCTTCTCCTTTAATCGAGCCTCGATCTCAGTTTTGCGTTTCAAAAGTTCTAATTCTCTTTTATCAGCATTTCGTCTAGCCAGTGTTGGTGCGCAATACTTTTCAGTACCAAGTAGGAATTTATCTGACATGTAGTCCTCGTCGTCTGACATATTTTATTTTTTTTCTTTTTTTTTCTTTCTTATTTTGTTCTTCAATCTCCAGCTATGAATTAAGGAGTGGGAATGTGGAACAAGAAGAAGAAGAAGAAGAAGAAGAAGAAAAAAAAATACGATAATCCATAGTCTCTTTAAAATAAATCATCATTGTTATGACAGCTACTGTCAGTACAGTATAGCATAAATCAAAAATAAAACACTTTGTTACCTCTCGAGAATTTTTTTCCTTACGAAGAAATGAAAATTGTTGGTTCTTTGTTGTTTTTTTTTGTCAAACGCGGTTAGTAGATATTAAGTAGATTTATCATTATTTTATTATATACAGTATTTATAATTTTTATAAATTCGGCTTTATTATTATAGGTTATATTCACCTTTTTAGAATTTTAGGAACAACTTGATTTTCTAAAAAAAAAAGTATAATCTGTCTTGATATTCAATATTTAGCGAGGATATAGTAGTAGTCAGGTATTTTATTTACATTTTTAATCGTTAATTTATTATTAAAACTAACTAATTTACTGTCATTTCAAATTATTTTTATATAATAATAAAAGTTTTCCGAGCAGTCGCTCTAACGACTGCGAAACCTGTGTGTATATATATATATATATAAAATACGGTCTTGAAATTTTTTGATAAGACTGTACACACACACGGCGGTCGATAAACGGAAGGAATACCGGAATAGGAATGAATTCGTAAGGAACAAAGGGAACGCGCGGACCACTGTGTTTCCACAGTCCACCCGTGTACAATATTTTGTCTTCTAATTGTTTATTTAATTGCTCGTTATAGTCTACTATTCTCGGGCGTGAGGTGTTGAGAAGATTGATGCCGTTTTAGCTCGATGTTAAAATCGTGTATTTATAAGTGTATAGAGTTTAATTAAACCGTTGAAAATATGATGAATCTGTGTGTCTATAGTGCAACATCCCGATCTCGAGACGTCGGAGGAGGAGATTTTGCGTAATTACTATCGTGTTGAAAGAAAGAAAGAAAGAAAGAAGGAAAGAATAATATAAAAATATATATATAAAAAAAAACACACACACACATACACACAAGTGCTTTCTACGACTATACATCGTCAACCCTATTTATTATAAAAAAAAAAAAAAAAAAAAAAAAAAAAAAGAACGTTCACTCTTAATCTCAACGTTACGTGTGTTCAAAATATTTAACCATTATAAAGACACTGAAGTCCAAAGATCGTAAGATCCTACTACTACTCCTCTATACCTGTTTCAGAGCTTAATCTTTCACCTTTATTATAAAATAATATCGACGAATGACTCTATAGTGTTAAACAAAACCGCACGGACATTAATCGTACAATTATTACAACTCGCCGCAACTCATAGTAATAAGTGTCGTATCTTATTTTATCCTAAATAAATACGGGTTTTTCATCATTGTTATAGTATCTCGCGAACCAGGACATTCAGTTATAATAGATACTATACTTTAGTTGTGTGGGCGTGTGCAGCAGCTACTGTCCACACATGGACTTGAACCATGGTATATCGTATCCGAAATTTTTATAACAAACGACTAAAGCGGCCCTTTCACCCGACACCAGTTTAGTATAATTAAGAAATTTATTTATTTATATTATTATTATTATTATTATTATTATTTTCTTTCGCGTAAATTGAAATAAAAATATTAATAAACGAATAAAAAAAAAAAAAAAAAGTGACGTTGATATATATATATATATATATATTTACGTAATATGAGTATTGATATTAATCATCAACAATAATTGACAAACAAGTATCGCTACATGCCTACCTTAAATATGAAAATGAAAATCCAAAAGTTCAACGTTCAAATTTCAATGTTATAATAATATTAAACGAGATTTATTTTAACTGTAAAAAAAAGAAGAGAAAAAGAAGAAAAAGAAAGAAAAAGGACAGAAGAAAAGAGTGTTAAACTATTTGTTGTTTGGTTGTTTTTTTTTTAAATATATTATTTCATTTTAAGTATCGGTATAGTATTATTTCATTGGGATTATATATTTTTATTAATTTAAAAAAACATCAGTACACTTATTGGATATGGTTGTAGCCAGCGGTGGTTGGATACAAAATGCTACTTATTCTCCGAGCTCAAACAATTCAAATTTGAATATAAGCAACACGATACAAAACAACAAGATGGCTGCCAAAGGAGTTCTCATTTGCAGAGCTAATTCTCACCCGTTTCATGAACGCACTGTTTCACTTGAACAATCCGTTAAAATAGGTCGTTCTGTAGCTAGGGCTAGAGCAACACCAAACAATGCTATATTCGATTGTAAAGTATTGTCAAGAAATCATGCTCTTCTTTGGTACGAAGCTGGGAAGTTTTATATGCAAGATACTAAAAGTAGTAATGGTACATTTATCAATAGCCAAAGACTTAGCGTAGGTGGGGAAGAATCTGGTCCTAGAGAAGTATGCTCGGGGGATATAGTACAGTTTGGTGTCGATGTTATGGAAAATACTAGAAAAGTTACTCACGGATGTATAGTTGCTACATTAAAATTGTACCTGCCTGATGGAAAGGAAGCTAAAGCTAGCGTCAGTACAAGCGTTGCGAGTCCTGTTAGCAACGTGTCTCTTGAAGATCTTTATAAACTAAATCAATTCTTGCAAGAGGCTAATAGGCGAGAGGAAGTACTGAACGGCAAACTTCTTCATTTGCAAAGACTTGTGGAGACGACTAGACACGCCGCAGATCAATCATGGAAAGCATTGATCGACGAAGATCGTTTATTGTCGCGTGTTGAAACTGTTGAAAGCCAACTGGCTACTTATTCGAAAAATTTTACCGAGGATAAGATCAGGAATGAACTGGTTAAACTTCAGGAAGATAAAGCACAGTATCAAACAACGGCTAAGGAAGCTTTGCAGAAAATATTACAGGAGAAGCTTGATGTTACACAGAAATTTGTTCACCTTGAAAGACAGCTTAACGATACAGAAGACGAGTGCCAGAGTTTGCACGAAGTTTCTAAAAGCACACAGACTGAACTACAAGAACTTGCCGCCAAGTATACAGAGGCACAAACTAAACTTGGGGAATTGTCTGGCAAACTTAGCGAGACTGAGGATAAAATGAAAGACATTGTCGCTCAAACTGAGCAGGAGAAAAAAGGACTTTTGGAGAGGATCAAGGATCAAGCTAGAATTGAAAAGAACTTACAGGCCAGACTTAGGGACTCAAGACTCGATTCTATAAGCATTCATGAAAGAGTTACCGCCCTTAGAGAATACTTGAAAAGTTTACAAGATATGAATTTAAATTTACTCACAGAGGAGGCTCAGATTGCCGTCGATACCATATTGTGCAAGACGAAAATAATGCCACTTGATAACTTTGATAATAATCAAGAGACAAATTCTTATCCTAACAAAGTTGAGCACGACAATCAAATAAATTCAAACTCTTATAACAAGAGTAATCTGGACGTTTCTTTGTCAGAAATAGATAAAATCATGGGATGTATTCTAGGCCCTCCTTCACGGAGAACTTTGGTCAATGGAAATGCTAATTTAGATAATATTGATACCAGCATAGAGTCAGACAACAACTCTGAAGCTGGTGAAGACACTTGTACCGTTACCAGTGACGACGGTAGCGAGAAGTCTGTTGTTGAAGTTAAGAGAACCATCGAGGACAACAGCACACCGACAAAAACTATCGTTCAACCAGCTAGATTGGAGGTCAGATTTGCTAGCGAAGAAAATGGTGTGCCTTTGGAGGTCCACTACGAACCTGAAGAACAACTTGGAGAGGAAACTACTGAGGCTTCTAATTCTTTGAATGAATCTGGTGATGCCAAAAGTTTGGAATGCGATTCGGAAAATATAGAAGAAACTTCTGAGGTTTGTGACAAGGAGAAAAAACGGGAGAACAGCGAAGAGAGGGATGAAGACGAGGAAGAATGCGAGGGTGAACACTTAGACGGAGAATATATAAAAACTTTGAAACCTACATCAAAGAATGACTCTATACAACAGAGTTTGCAATCTAAAGAATATGTTCTGCAGACATTGATCGGTTCTTGGGATTCTTTAAAAGATGAGGATGACTTTGAGGCACAACAATTGGCCAATAAGGAATTAGACGATCTTAGAGAATGGCTAATCCATGAATCGAATGAAACTGTTATTAGTAAATTAAAGGAATTATATTATCGTGCTAAAAATGAAACTCAACGTATTCAAGAAATAAATGAAGAACTTGTCATTCTTAAAGAAAAGTGTAACACTTGTACGGAAGAGAATACGGAACTAGTTAAAGGATATGAAGCTCTTAAAGCTCAATGTGGAGATTTGTTGAACGTTACCTACACAGTCCCTATACAATACGTTGCGCCAATTGCAATAGCACTTTTATGGATGCTGTTTGAAAAGATATTCTAATGTTCTATAAATCTGTACATAGTTCTTGTCCGTAATATTATATTTGATTTTTTATGATGTTGTGTGTTATATAAGCATATTATGAAGTATAGTTTAAAAGTAATAATAATAACGAGCATTACAGGATACTCCATTATATAGTTTCCGTTCGAATCGATCCTTTTTTATACGAAATAAATAAATAAATAAATAAATAAATAAATGAATAAATAAATGAATGAATAAATAAATAAATAAATAAATTAGCAGTGTACATATATACATATATATTTAACTTTAAATGTCAAAATGTGAAGATGAGCTAATTGGCTTCCATTAAGTCAGTGTTCAATGGAAGCTCAATATACCTTACCATCTCAATTGAAGAACCAAAATCAAATGAAATGTTTTTATTTTATATTTTTTTTTTTTGTTCTTTATCAGTAAGCATAAAATCATTCGAATAACTAACTCTGACAATTTTTTATTAGAGTTGGAGATCCATTAGAGAGAAATAATAATATAGACAATACCGTATGGAAGAAATTAATCAACACGTTGCCAATCTCAATAAATATGTACCATATCGTTTCTTAACGTATAACGTATAACGTATTTGGATATTGAAAAAAATAAATTTACCATACACATTATTAATTATTATCTATAATGCATTCTCATTCGAAAATATTAATGATGTAAATTTGATAAACTATAAACTAATGAAAAAAAAAAAAAAAACTCTAGAATGCAAAATGTTTTTTATAACTTAGCACATGAAATCTTTTATACTCAAAAAACTAATAAAGTGAATATTCAAAAAAATAAAATAAAAAAAATATATCAATTCAAAATTATAGAATCATTTCTCTATTGTACTAGCAGATATCGCTCGCAGGTGGCCTGTGGAAAGCACTTGGTTCTGTTTTATATGTTTAATTATGTGGTAAATGATCCATTGATAAAATGTTAATTGTTAGCTAGTGATTATGTTACTTGTTATTTAAAAATTTTCACGACACGATTTACAGCACAGATCAAGATAGATTTTGATCAGGTATAGGCCTAGAATTATTTTTCTTATATCGGCAATAATTAAAATTAATGTTCTTCTAATTATTATTTTTGTTTATAGTAGATTTAAAGAAAAAAAAAATAAAAAATAAAAAAAATTATCATATTTTCTTATCTTGTTAGGTTTTTGTAGCGTGCCATTTGATTGTCTCATTTCATTGTATAATTTGATTATTTTCACTCAAAAAATTGATGAAGATGAAGATTAAGACGAAGATTGTTGTTAAACTATCTTCTTTCTAAGCAGAACTCGAGCATGCTGTATAATGAATCCAACTTGTTGGAAGGTTTAAAAAAAATATGATAATAATAGTTATTAAATTCTGTACATATTTTGTTGATATAACATTACTACCTATGTAACAGTCATTATATAAAACGAAATAAAATTAAATTAATAGGAATTATTCGTTAATTCATTATTTTTCACCTCACCATTCAATTATGTTATTGGATATAGATTTGATCAAATCTTTAGAATCTGAAAACTCTTAACTCATTGGTAATTATTAATTCCGAAAAATGTTGTTTTCACCAGATATGGAGATTGAACGGGATAAAAATTAATTTAAAAACAAGTCGAGTCATCTTTGCGAACAAAAAGTATATAGAAATATGTTCCATGATAAACAATGATTAATTATTGTGTTAAAAGTCAGAATACATATATTGAAATCTACATAAATACTTCGTTTCTAATTTACAGCAATAGATACTAGTTGAAAGTAGCAGAATTCCGGCGATGCCATGCCCTCGATAATATTCTCTTCAATAACGAGAAGAGTCAATTAGAAGTAAACGGCTCAAAAAAAGAATGGCAGGCGGTTCTAGTTCTAATGGAGATTCTCCACCTAGTCGAGTGTGTAGAGATTTTTTACGCAACGTATGCCACAGGGGAAAACGATGCAAATATCTACACGAACGATCGGACGATGATCCCGCAGACGAATATACTTTCTGCCACGATTTTCAAAACGGTATTTGTAATTGGCCAGGATGCCGATTCTTACATTGTACTGAAAGTGAAGAGAAACATTTTAGAGCAACTGGGGAACTACCGCCGCACATACTATCAAACTTAAAATGTAACAGCGATAAATCTGAGCTACCTTTGTGCAAGGATTTTATCAAAGGCAGCTGCCAAAGAGTCAATTGTAAGTATCGGCACTACAAAAAGGAAGAACCTCAACATCCCATGGTCCCTCCACCTCATCATAACGCTACCAGACCACAACATAATTTCAACGGCGTTAGCAACGGTGAAAATCGAAGATACGAAGAGGAAAGAAGGTAATTAAAATTTGTCTGAGAATTTCAATCACAGTTTATTGAATAATTTGAAGCGAAAAATTCAATATGAGTCACTTATGTGAAGGAAGTCATAGATTTATTTCATAGTCGCAGTGTGCCGAGATAATATATTCTATCTAAGCTTAAGCAGAGAGCTAAAGTAGGTTCATGCATATAAATAGACATCGTATTACATAAACTATCACACTGGACTCTGTATACTGTAGATAGTACATGTTACTGCCATCAGATGAATCATTCATTAGACATGCATTTGTACGCGCATACACCAGTTATCATACTATACATCTGGCTGCAATTGATTCTACAACGCATCTCCAGACCAGATTTATCAATAAACCAATGATATTTTTAAACTACCATTATCACGGCTGTAATTCTGAAGAAGGGTGTATACACTTGTATCCTCTGAAAGCCCTCATGCTTTCTTTCTGTTTTCTTCTATCATCAGGAAACTATCAATACTTAATATTGAATAAGATTTTTATAAATGTTCAAGCTGTGATAATTTGAATTTATATGTTCACTCGATTGTTAGCTACCACTGGCAAATGGAAGAGCCCCATCCATTGGTCCACAACAATGGATACAATGCTTCTACCCATCCTCCTGATTATCTCGGACCGCCCGAAGCCAAAAGACGAATTGTATCGGGTGAAACTGTCCTACATTTCGAAGCCTCGCCTCTAGTAGGACAGCATCCAGCCCAGCCTGTACCTTCGGGCTACTACTATCCCGTGATTCCAAGAAGCGAAGCTAGAGCCATTATTTTAGAAGATGAGAATTCTTTGCTGAGAAAAAGGATTGAAGAGCTGAAGAAACAGGTCAATCAACAAATTACTTTTAAAGATATGAGTCTAAACTCTCCACTGCATTGAATGTGCAATCCAGTGATCAAATTTTCGATTGAAATTAACTTTGCACACTTCTCTTTGCAGGTGAATGACTTGACAGCGACGAATGAGTTCTTACTTGACCAAAATGCTCAACTAAGAATGTCCGGAAAGAGGACAACCAATGTAACATCTGTAACAGTCCCAGCAGTTACAATAACAAACACCGTACCTCCCTCTCAAGCTCCGACACCACAGCAAATGGTCAATGCTGCTGTAGCGGCTGGAACCTTAAGAACAGTTACGGCGAGTGTGGCTACTGTTCCTGTTAGCATAGCTACAGTGACTCCAGTCTCTATTGCAGCTGTTTCTATGGCTCCGGTCTCCATACCTCCGTCCATTGTCACAATGGCTCAACAAACAATTACTATGAGCGGCTCTGGGCCTCAACCGACTAATCAACAAGCACCGAATTCTCAGCAACCCACAAATTTACCTCTATCAATATCTGGTCCTACGGCACCGCTTGTTTCCTACCCAATTATGACACAGGAATTAAGACCTGTCTTGCAATAAAGATGGTTCTTTTTTTTATAATAAGAAAAAGCTCTGTTTAAGAAAAAAAAAAAAAAAACTGATATACTAAGCAAGTGTTTCAGAGGTATATATATATATATCTACGTGTGTGTGTATGAAATACGTTTCATAACATTTTAAAAGATATATAATATAAAAGCATGTGACTAATTATATTTTATATACGAAAATAGATTTGTATAAGTTTTATTTATTTGCATTGTAATAGAGACTGTCTCGTATGTGCTTGTCAAACCAGTTTCGTTTGATAGCCAAAACTATTTCGCAATGCAAATATACGCAGGTATGCCTATTTTTTAATTTTTTTTTTTTTTTTTTTTTTCCAAGTCATTTCAACTTAACTACGCATCTGTGCCTTTCTTTCTACAAATTATAATTCAGATTTAAAGACTTGATTAATTTTAATCACAGATATATCCTGTAGGCCATTTTTTTTTTTTTTTTTTTTACCATTCTTAAATATTTCAATTCATTTTACTATTTCCAAACTTTGCAATCGCACCGCCATATTAAACACCTTATACCGTAGTACCTGACAAAATGTCTGCACAGTAGTTTCATACATCGACCATCAATCGAAATGTATTCTTATAATTTTTTTTTTTTTTTTTTTTCTCTTCCATATATGGGTATGACATTTCGTAAATTAATATAGATAAAACGTAATTAAGGAATTTAGTATAAAAATTATTTATACACATACATCTGACCTCAGACCACAAAGAATTTTAATAGATTTTACAAAGATATTTAAACACTAGTATGGCTTTACCTTAACAAATATAAATTTATATCAGTCACTAAGTGACTGATTTATATTATTTCAAAGTTGAGAACGAGACTCTGTTAATACGTGATAAATATCGTTTCAGCAGAATTATCGCCACGTGTAAAAAAAGAGCCATTCACAAGTAATGAAAAATCTATTTGAAAAAAAAGAAAAAAAAAATTTGTGGATTTTTAGACCTGTTCTCGTCAGATTGGACAACTTTTTTTCTTTTCTACTAATTGAAAAATTGATAAGTTTGTTATTCGCATGTTGTAATAAAATGTTTATTAATTACATAGCAGTATATTAGCACTTTAGTCTTGATGCAATTAATCATATTGAATCCAGAATTCATTAAAGTTTTTAGCAAGTTTTTCGACTCTAAAATCTCAGTGTGGTGAAATAATGAACCATGCAGCGTTTTGTGCAGAAGGCGCAAAATTCTCGTATGTGAAAATTTCAAAATACTAAAATGTACACTTGAGTTTGTGCGGCTCACGCATTCCTAAGAAATTCTATCATAAGCTGTGTTCGTTTTAGCTACACTTTCTACACTTTTACTAGATTTTACATTTTTCACTAGAAATCCACACCTCCCATTGGACGAGCGTAAAAAGTGTAAGAAAAGTGTAGAAAGTGTAGCTAAGACGCACACAACTATAAAGTGACTACTACACCCGCAAAAAATCGAATCGTCAACACTTTGCGCTTAAGGTACATCCCTAGTCGCCCACCTCCTTTTGATCGAAATGTGTCACATTTCGATTATTATCCGAGCCCAGGCGTCAAAAACGCAAAAAAGGCCAACACTGCGCGAATTCAAATTCAATTCTGAACACATAAGTCCAGAAAAATGTTCGTTTCGTGCGAAAATAGAGTCTACAGATGGTTTTTATATTATTCGAATTCAATTTCCTCGGCGAATGTGTTCGGAATTGAATTTAAATTCGCGCAGTGTTGGCCTTTTTGCGTTTTTGATGCCTGGGCTCGGATGATAATCGAAATGTTACACATTTCGACCAAAAGGAGGTGGGCGACTATGGATGGGCCTTAAGCCATTCTCCAACGCAGAATCTATTACAATTAAGCCAGTAAGTCTTCATTTCAGGAGTACTAAACAAAGTCTACAAAACTTGAGCAAGTTGATGCAGGTATGCAGTTCATCAGTTCATCAGTTCTTCGTGCTCACCATGCAGTTACAATAAATTGTAATTTCTTAAGTTCCTACATGAAAAGGGATAATATTATATAGGAATTCAGAATTCGTGGAATGACTGTGCTACTGCTAAAAATCGCACCAATATCTCATATATCCCTGAAAATCAACAATGATTATTTTCAGCAATATTCAATATCAAATACAGCGATGTAAGTAACGGGTTTCGGAAGAACTCCCGCCGACTTAATACTTGCGACAAAAATAGTTTCCTACTTTGCCACCGGAGCAGTGCTTCAACTATTAGCAATAACGGTTGCATATAATACGGCGTTATACGTTTTGATGCGATATGAAGCAAATGCTTTTCGATTTAGGACGCAGAAAACCATCCGAGGGAACTTACTGTTTCTCAAAATCGTTAATTATGATTTTTTTTTCGCAGCTCTTTTTCTCATATACCTATAAACTGAGCGTAAATCAAATTTTTTAATTTTAAATACCACACTCTGGATTCTTGATCCACACGGTTCTTTTTTATCTGGGTTCATTCCGAACTCAAAGATTTCAATTAGTACATCTAAGCCGAATAAATAATTTGAATTCTTTATTCTGCATTCAGTCTCTGAGCACAATTTTCTAACCAGTTAGACGAGTAGATCAATAAATTATAATATTGTATAATACCGGTATAGGTATACTATATAATATGTGAATATTCATTTTACGGACGACATTAAAGGTCATATCGCACACCTTTGTACTTTCAGAATACTATTCAGCATAGTATGTATACAATGATTGTCAATGACAACAAGCTTTGATATACCTTCAATTTCGTATACCTATAACAACTATCGAATAATCAAAACTTGTAAGATTCGATAAATAGGAGGAAGCGTTGTATTAGTAAAAATTGTTTTAATCGCATGGAATATGTATATTGGAATGAGCTTACTCTAGTTTACTTACATGATACAATAATTATTTTGGCAATAAAATCAATATGAAAAACAAAAAAAAAAAAACAAAAAATATGTTAAATGACTTGTAAAAACTAGGTCAAGTCCTTATTTTAATTTCATCGAAACTACCACATTAAGCCTAAATACAATCGAATATTTAGTCTCTCACCGGAGAATGTTAAAATCTAAATAAATTTAGATAAGTATTTAGCGATTATACCCTTAATTGATAACTTATAAAAACAAATCTGTAACAATATTTCATCCACAAAATTATTACACAAAGAAAGACGCTTAGTTACTAATATTTTATCAGTTTATAATAATAATATTAATAATTGAGATAAAAAATGAATGGATTTCAGCTTCAAATGTCTAATCCCTAATGGCTAATAGCGCATAATAAAATGATAATTTTTCTTTTGAAACTTTCCGCTGAAAATTTTCAGCTAATTTTCTTTTTTTTTTTTTTTTTTTTTTGTTATTTCATAGAAATTCTTTTCACCTTTGGTATATTTTGCTGCCATAAAATTGTCTTGGAAACAATTGAATTGAGTAACAGGCCGTTTAAAAAGCAGCCGCTGACTGACTGACTGACCGCCGCTACATTTACGATATAACAACAATTATACAAATTCTTATATTTATACATATTAAAAGAATAATAATCACAAAGTAACCGGAGGTAAAGGCTTGCTAGATTTAGTTTTAAGCCAATAAGCTCCGGCGAGTACAACGGTGCAACAAATTCCCGCGATAAACCTAAGTCTCCAGTGATGCTTTGAGCATTTCAAAACATTTATTATTCTGATAACTTGATCTCTTGTATCTCCTTCACCCCCTGAATTTTCTACAACAAAATTAGACATCTCTGATTTTTTGTCTAAAGACATTTGAGCACCGATTCTAAGCTTTGCTTTAGCTTCTGTAAATCCTGATCTTTCCATAAGACGTTGTAGCTGAAGATCTTCTTCGCTGAAAAATAAAATAATAATAAAATGACAAAAAAAAGTAAATAGCATTATTATAAATGTAATACATAAGCGGAGATAATTGTTGAATTACCTACCAAGTGACGACGATTATTTTATGTAAATAATTAAGCATGTGGCCAGTTTCGAATAAAAGTGGTAAATCCATTACTATGAACGGATATCCTTTGAGAAAAAATTTCAAAGCTTCCCAACACATTTCTCTGTATATATCAGGGTGCGTTATGGCATTTAATTTCTTTCTCAATTCAATATTGTTGAATATTAAATCGCCCAATTTTGTTCTATCAAGTTGACCAGACTCGTAGAATACTTCGGGTCCAAATTCTTTGCGAATTTTATGCCAAGCTCGTTTTCCAGGCTCAACGACTAGAAATTGTAAATAAATTATGCGAAAACAAAAAAAAAAAGAAGAAAAATAAATAAATAAAAATAAGATTGAAAGACAAAGTCCGAACTGTTGGTAATGTTTATTTAAAGAATATGCATACATATATTCATACAAAATAAGAAGAAGAAAAGAAAAAAGAAAAAAAAAAAAAAAAAAAAAACAGAGAACAGTTAGGTAATGATCAGAATTATTAACAAAGAGACTGAAATATTAATTTTGTAAAAAAAAAAAAAAAAAATATTGTAATAAATTTTTAGAGTCTATATAATAATAATATACTTTTTTATATTATATACTTAAGCATTGATTTAAATGCGTGTGTATGTATGTAGAATGAAATATTGTAATGGGTTTTTAACCTTTTCTCGCAATTTGATCGGCATCGATAACAGGTATGTTATGTTCTCGAAATATAGCAGCCACGGTACTTTTACCCGTGGCTATACCTCCTGTCAATCCAATTATGAACATATCTGATTTTTCCGAATTTTTTATTTTTTTTTTTCACACTTTTATTTTATTAAACTATTACGATATTTGATATGAAATCCGTATTTGATACTATATAGATATAGTTGACTAGCACATTACACCAAACGATACCTAGGGTACTACTTCTTCTTCTCGTGCGGGTGAAATCCAAATTGGTTTTGGTTATGTATGTTCTTCTCATCAGTTTTCATCGAACTTCCGATAAGCTTTCTGATAAGAAACTCCACACAGTGATTGGCTTTTCGCATAGTATATTAAAAACTGCGTCAATACTTCCGCCAATTGAAAATAAGCAGTGAAAATATCGCGAGTTTCTGATTGGTTCAGACTCGGCTGCTTTGATTATGGTTTTTGAATTTTGCGCGGGAAATATCGTGTTTCAAAATGTTCGAATAGCTTTTTTTGAAGAATTTTTTCTCGAACGTTTTAAAGGAATAATAATTGACAATTGGTAATTTAAACATACTTTTTATTAGACTACTAAACTGGAAAATAAAGACTAAATGATTAAAAAAAGTAACATAGAACTCGGTATCATATAATCTAATCATATAGTACTTAGCAGGCAATAACATTTTTACAATTAGAATATCTTAATTAAACGGGTTTCTCCTTCGATCTCGTACGGTCGACGAGAGAAAGATTAGCGAAATGCAATTTGCCTGAGTTTTGTCTCTGAACAGTTCGCTCGTATGCACTGTAATTCCGATTATTCTAAGTAAATTTTCGCCAAAAACAGAGTAAGCCGCCATTTTTTTTTTTTTTTTCTTTTTAATGCTAGAAATTTGACGACTGATCATTTCTATAACGAATTCAATAACTATTAAATCGATTATTTTTAGCGAAACGTTACACGTTAACACCTACACAGGTAATATCTACCTAATTCAACATACTATCATTACACTTGGATTTAAATTTGAAAAAGAGTATACGAGCGTCCCGTAGGCGTTTATAATTCCTCATCAATATGGTGGAAGAAAGAAATGGAGATTATGCCAACTTTTTTTTTAAATTGGTAACAGAATATAAATGAACAATGTTTTCGAGTACAATGCGGAATGGAATAAAAAGAAGACAAAAAAAAAAAAAGGAAAGGGGAAAAAAGTTGGCTGTGATGAACGGGATTCGTATATCCATCTGTAATATTACACGGAGGATACGAATCTGTGTCTTGTTCGATATGAATGTGCCCTTTAGAACCAGACAATTCGTCCCACGGCCCGTTTCAAATATTCTAAATTACGTATCAACGGATCAACTATTCGATTTTTCATATACGATATTTCAACGGTTTGATTAGTCAAATCATTTCGTTATTTTCTATGGATGGATCACGACTTGAAATAAGAATATCCTGAGTAGTTAAACGGGATGATTGAACGGGCCGCAGAGTCCCGAATGCTTAATCAAAATGAACGATTTTAATTTGGCTCTCAGTCTTCGAAAATAATTACATTCCCATTCCTCCCATTCCTCCCATACCGCCCATTCCTCCCATTCCACCCATTCCTGGCATGGGTGCATCTTCCTTGGGGAGTTCTGTGACTACAGCTTCCGCTGTTGTGAGGAGAGACGCTACTCCTGCAGCGTCGGTCAAGGCCGTGCGTACAACCTTCGTAGGGTCGATTATACCCTTTTCAATCATATCCACGTACTCATTGTTAAGAGCGTCGTATCCAAGCACACCTTCGCTCACTTTTGCTACGACCACACTTCCGTCTACTCCAGCATTTTGGGCTATTTGATGACACGGCATTCGCAGAGCATTCGCAACGATCTTTATTCCAGTTTCTTGATCTGTGTTGCTCGGCTTCAACTTCAACAACGCAGGCACGCAACGCAGCAGAGCAGTACCACCTATAAAATGACAATTGGAGTTTATGAGTCGAGAATTACTGTAACAATGTTTGCTGAATCTTTTTTTCTGGCCTAAAATAAGGAAGAGAGTAAACCAGATCATCAATATTTAGAATTTTAGGTCTTCAATCACCTCCGGGAACAATTCCCTCTTCAACAGCAGCTCTAGTAGCGTTAAGAGCGTCGTGAACGCGGTCCTTCTTCTCGTTTACTTCTACTTCGCTGCTGCCTCCGACTCTAAGTACTGCAACACCTGAGGCAAGTCGTGCCAAACGTTCCTGGAGCTTTTCTTTCTCGTACTCTGAAGTCGTGTTTGAAATCTGGTCACGGATCTGCTCTGCTCTTCTGTCTACATCGTCCTTCTTCCCTTTGCCCTTCAGAATCAAAGTATCATCCTTCGTGATCACCACTTCTCCAACCTGACCGAGATCGTTGATCTGAAAAAATGAATAAAGAAACAGTAAATCGAAGTGTTCCCTCGGCTTTTAATACCGAAATTTTTATTCATCATATCAATTCCATCACCTGAACATCTTCCAGCTTTATGAGATTAGCGTCGTCACCAAAGACAATGCCTCCTGTAGATATGGCCATGTCTTGAAGCGTTGCTTTACGATTATCTCCAAATCCAGGTGCCTTGACAGCGGCTACTTGGAGTCCGATTTTAAGTCTATTTACTACAAGCGTTGATAGCGCCTCACCGTCAATATCTTCAGCGATAATGACGAGGGGTTTTCGTTGTGAATTAGCCAATTCCAGAGCAGGAATAATGCTTTGAACAGATGAGATCTTTTTCTCGCTAAATATAACAAGTGCGTCTTGAAATTCGACCTTTGCTCCTTTACTCGAATTAATAAAATAAGGAGATATGTAGCCGCGGTCAAACTTCATTCCTTCAATGACTTCCAATTCGTCTATAAGAGTCTTTCCATCTTTGACTGTAATCACTCCTTCTTTTCCTACTCTCTTCATAGCGTCTGAAATCAGACTACCTATCGCTGTGTCTCCGTTAGCTGATATTGTAGCTACTTGCGCTATTTCTTCTGGGGTTGTTACTGGCTTACTCAAATTCTTCAACTCTTCCTTTACCGTTTCTACTGCTAGCATAACACCTGGAATTCAATTTCAAAGCTACATGAAGAAGATAATTTCTCTTTCGTACATTCTTTGTATAAAAAAGCATATTCTTCCTTCATTTTCTTAATATATTTGCAATTTGGGACAATAATTTTTTCAAATTTCTAGTTTTTCTATCACCCTGATGACCCTAAGCATATATCATGTTTCATATCTCATACCTATCCGCGTTACTTACATATATACATTCACAGTCTAATCTCGAATAGAGCAATAAAGTGATAAGTAGTGTATACACACACATATGTGTATGTTTCAGTACTTGTAATCGAAGCAACTTTAACATATAATCAATTTCTATTTCATTTTGTTTTAGAACAATATCCATAGTTAGATGAATTGAAAATATACCAAATCATTATTCACCTCAGAGTTTGATAGAAATACTGAAAAATGCGGACAAGTATTTATGAGAATTATAATCGAATATCTTTTCTTATCAATGTTCACAAAAATGTGAAAACGAATGTTATCCTCAATTCAGAACCAAAAGAAAGATCAGTAAGGAAAAATTGAGGGCTGAAAATACCTGAAAGAAAATACTCACCACGTCTAACTTCGATGGGATTAGCGCCTTTGCTAATCTTCTCGAATCCTTCTTTAGCGATAGCTCTGGCTAAAACAGTGGCGGTAGTTGTACCGTCGCCAGCTTCTTCGTTAGTATTATTAGCAACATCTTGAACAAGCTTAGCTCCAATATTTTGGAATTTATCCTTGAGCTCAACTCCCTTAGCAACGGTTACACCGTCCTTAGTGATCTTAGGACTTCCCCAACTCTGTTCTAAGATAACGTTACGCCCTTTTGGACCCATTGTTACGGCAACAGCATCTGCCAATATATCTACACCCTGGAGCATCAGAGCTCTAACTTCCGCCCCAAAACGAACATCTTTGGCGTAAGATCGTGAGTGTAAATTTATTTGGCGCAGAGCTACGCCTCGTAGCATATTCGGTAGTCTGTACATCTGTTATAATCGAAGGAAAATAATGATATCAGACTTATTTGCAACAATCGAATTTTGAGTGAGGGATGATTTCTATTTTTATAATAGAATGGAAAAAAAAATCGATGAAAAAGTGCAAAAAAAAAAAAGATAATTATTTTGGTTTTGGGATTTAGGTAAAATTTTTACGAATTTGATAATCTGTTCATAGTAGAAGCAGAAGAAAGAAAAAAAAAACCAAAATAGTTGAGAAAGTAAACCGCCGAAATTGGTTATGTAAAAATTGGAGTGGGATAGCTTTGGGTTCGAGGAGTGATGGGGAGATGGAAATTGACGAAATTTATGTACGATAGATAATGCGAGATGCTGATATGGTGTAAAAAGTATTTAATAATGAGTATAAATGTTGATTAATCTAATCGAAAAATCGCCGCGTGTGAGTCGGCCTTTGATCAGTTCAAAGACACTAGGGGGATAATTGTGACTATATTAGTTATAGAAATAATGTATTAAAATGAAAAAATGTTGAATCAATGTATTTATTTATTTATTTATTTATTACCTTATTTCTTTGGATTAGAAGCGGATAATTGAGGTTAATAAAAAATGTGAATAAATTGAAAATCGTCGACACACACCAAAACCGTGCGCGTTGTACCCTGAGTAGAATGAGAACAGCTAATGGAACAGCGATATCACATGGCTCCTATCCCCACCCCAATACCCCCTACCATTATTTGATAAATTTTTTTCTATAGAGATGATAATTTATTGTTAACAATGGTGAATAAATGTTAGATATGAGATTATTTATCAAATATTTTTAATCTAAAATTATTCTGCGGTCATATTCTGTTCATTTATTATTTTATTTATCAATGAAAAATAATTTCGGTATAGGTAGGTAGTCGCCGGTCCATGTGGTTTCTAGAAGCTACCAGAGACAAGATGATGCAATAGTTAAACAATCGTTGATCATTCTTTAGCTAATGTATAAAAGTAGTTTACCGCTGTTAAATAACGACGATAATATAAAGCGTGAATTTTATTTCATAATTTAGAAAAATCGTCGTATATTTTCGGTTGAAATATAGTTTTTTAATTGATGATCATTTCTGGATTCTCCCAAGCAGACGATCGATATTGTTGCACAGTTGTTTGTTCTATCACCAGATAGCGATACCCTTCAACAATGTAATTGACGCTAACGCAACAATGAAAACAGCAACGCCATCTAGATACATATAGCTATAACTTACGATTACGTAACATTTTATCACTCGGGAGTCCACAAAGCGGTGGAGGAGAAGTATATCAATTTATCTAAGGCTTTTGGTGGGGGTGATCAGGCGCGCAACGAAACGAAGCTTCCAGAAACTCCACCTCGCAACGACGAAGAGACCCACTCTAAGTTTCTCCGACAAATAGGTTACACAACGTGTGTTCAATTTGCCGGCTAACGTTCACGATCATTCTCACACGTTATTTTCTTTTAAATAATTACGTAAAATGGTACGTATCATATATATGAAATTATAATAACCTAAAATCTAACGATGATCATTATTATTTTACTTTTTCTGATTCAAAACGCTAAATAGTAACCGTATAAATCGATTATTCGATTTCTCTTTATCAATAATGATAATGATAATGATAATCAGATGAGATCCTACGAAACCACGTGACCGTTTTTAAATTATTTTTTTTATCTTTATCTAGAAAAAATTTCTTACTATTATTCATTTCTCATACATCATAGGCCGTCGCCGCAGCAGCTAAGAGACTGATTCCACTTTTTGATCGAGTACTAGTACAGAGGGCAGAAGCCATTACTAAAACAAAAGGCGGTATTGTTATCCCAGAAAAAGCTCAAGCCAAAGTATTGAAGGGTACGATTATTGCGATCGGACCTGGATCAAGAAACAAAGTGAGTTTTATTGCATAGTTTCTTGTTTTTTTTTTTTTTAAGTTATTTCTTACGAGTCCAGAGACTGAGATTTAAACAATTTTTTTCTTTCTTCACAGAATGGAGATCACGTACCTCTGAGTGTTAAGGTTGGTGATGTAGTCCTGTTGCCAGAGTACGGTGGTACCAAAGTTGAACTTGAAGAAAACAAGGAGTTTCACTTATTCCGTGAATCTGATATACTCGCCAAATTGGAATCTTAATTAATAATATTGAATTGAAAATCTTGCAAGAAAATGCCAGAAAAGTTTAAACGTTCATGCTAGAATGTTGTTAATTAAAATCTCAGAGTGACATACACAGTAAACAACAAATACCTAATTGTCATCTGTTCTGTTTGGCAATTTTCAACTAACAATTGTTAATTAGAATTAATTTAATAATTAATAGTTATCTTTAGTTCTTTGTAAGTCTGCGCTAGCATATAGGTGTCATTATTTCATACATTGATTATCTTTCGTAAAGAATAAAAAAAATATCTGTTCCAATAATTTTTTTTTTTCATTTCTTTTTCTATTTCATTATTCATGTATGTATATGTGTATACTTCAGGGATCTCGAATTAACAAAAAACAAAAAAAAAAAAACTGTATGTATACTTTGAGCAAAGTCTATATCTTGCTTCTTAACGCACAGATTTCTGTGTTATAGATGCAATACAGAATTATCAGGGATGCATCTGAGACAAAACATTGTCAAAAGCAAATAATTACCTTATTTCAGAGTTAATTAGACTTTGATTTTAAATTACATACTGTGTGTTTTTTTTTATCAGTTTATTGAGTAGAACACTAAATACGACAAATGTTTCCATTTTATGATGTTGAATTACCAATAAAGAATTTATTGAGTTAGTAAATGCGGGTCTAACAATCCTTTGACATAGATTAATCCTAAATATTCTTAAAATAGTACCGAAATATACTAAAATCTCATTTATTAATTAGTCTAAAGAATAAATTGAAAACGAAGCATACTGTGTTTGCATTCGATGAATATCTTTGCTATGCTAATTTAGATTTTCGTTGAGGATCCTGATTGCTCTATTCCGTTCTATTCGATTCTTAATAAATATTCATGGATTAGAAATTGAAACTTCACAAAAATCTAAAATCGGAATAATCTTTTATTCTTTTAAAATATACATCAAATTTCTGTGTTTATTACTTTTACTTCAATTTAATACTCTTCCTAACGCTGGCCTTAATTCCTGATACTTCACCGCCGTACCGAGTAGTTTCTTTCCTAACTTCTCTTACCTAGAAAAATTCAAACAAATTTCAAATTATTCATCGCCATATGATAATAAAACATGCATACAAAAATTATCAAAGTAAATAAGGATTAAGATCCTCACCGCTCCCTTCCTGCGTATTTTAGCCTTGCGGTATTTATTCCTATGTTTAACTCTCGGGTTTCTTAATTCCTTTTTACGATACGGCGTCAGTCCCTTATTCTTGGCAATTTGATAAGTTATAGCTCTCTTGCCATCTACGCCATCAGATATAACTTCGATAGCCTGATTCTCATCTTCGTTTAACTCTGGTTCCTCGTTCTCAGATTTATCATCTTCAGACTGTTCTTCGACAGGTTTCTCATGCTCTGTGGCTTGTACGTTTATCTTAACGCGTTTGGTCTTATCATTCGACAAGCCAGAAGCCTGCCTCTTTCGATTTGTTTTTAATTCAGAATCGTCGAAGCTATAAATTGGCAGATTATTTTCCTCAGCTTTCAATATCTCAGAAATTTCTTCAAGTATTTTACCCTGGCTAGATTCTAGCTGATTCAAAAGCTGCCTGTATTGAGCAAGCCGTTTTATAACTGGATGAGAATTAACAGGTACTTTATCAGCTTTTAACATCAAATAATATAATATGTTGGTACAGTAGTTGAGAATTACTTGATATTTTGTCTTTACAAAAGTCAAGCCGACGGTATCAGGAAATTTACCATTTTTAACAAGCTTTAAAAACGGTTCTAGGACATCTTTTGCCTCCGTTAAACGTTCTGAAATATAAAAATTCGATCAATCTATTCATTCAAATGTTTAAAAAATCGAAAACAGACTCTTTAATCCATAGATTATAAATTACCCTTTAAATCCGCAACGAGTCCAGAAAATTCTGGGCTTTCTTTAATCATTAAAGCCTGTTTTTGTCTTTTGCTAAGTTTGCTCAAGTCGGTTTTAACCGTTTGCTGATTATCTTCGATATCCTCAGTCTCGTCTTTGCCAACTGTTATAAGATCTAGTCCAAAATCAGCGTCGTCAAGTTCCTCTGCTAATCTCTTTTGAATATTTCTTGCTTCTTGTTCTTCAATTTCAGCAGCTTCAAGATCTTGTTGATTTGTAGTTCCATAATCCTGGTCGACATAATCGGTGGAATAAAAAGCCCTCTTTTTTTTACCCCAAGCTCTTTCGTCTGGCAAATCATCGTCTTCTGGCAAACCTTCTATATCAGATTTCATAGAATCTGATTCGTCGTCGTTTTCCTCATCCCGATCATCTTGCAAACCGTAAACTTCATCCTCGCTATCAAAATTGTCGACCGTTCTTTTCTTTCTCACTTTTTCCAACAGCCGTTTATCCTCTTTGGAATATTCATCCTCAGAGTCTGATACGTCGTCTGACTCCAAGCCGTACTTCGATTCGCCCGTATTACGGAATCTAAAAATTTCATTTGGGGTTAAATTCGATTGCGATTCCAGAATTTAATGTCTAACCTAACCTAACTTATTTTCGCAAATCGATCGTTAGATTTCTTGTAGACAATTTTTGAGTAGAGTTAAAGATTTTTAGAGACAATAATTGTGAATTTCTTACTTTATTTTATTACTCATCGTCCTAGTGTTGATTATTCGACTTCAACGATTGATTTTTTGACTCGTGAACGCGTGCTCTATCTTGTTGTATTTGACAAGAAAACATAACCTGAAATAAATTTTGTCGTTCAAATATCGAACACGGCATTCATAACCTATAAATTTTTCAAGTTTTTATTAAAGATCTCCGGTATTTCGAATGCGAAAATTTGTATAAAAAGAGTCTTGATTCTCGCTGATAATTAAATATGGTTCTTCAATCATTGACACTGTTTGCTAGAAGCAGAGGACCCGATGAATATTGGCGTAAAAAAAAAATATTTAAACTAGCCGCAGTGAGTATTGCCACACATAGGTTATGTACGAAATTTAGAAAATAATTCAACCATAAAATAATTCCTCAATTTTAATTACAGCACTTCATAGGTCGTAGAAGAAATTGCTATAGTATAGCGGTAAGAAATGTACACCGAGCTTTGCAATACGCGACTAAGGGTAGAAAGCTCAAAAAATTGGATATGCAGAATGTGAGTTTGACGATCCTAAAATTCTCCACAAATATTCTTAGACTCAAATGATCTACTTTGTGTTTTTACAGCTATGGACGACTAGGCTAACAGCGGCGTGCGATCAGCATGAAATAACTGTTCCTTGTTTACGAGAGGCTCTAGCGAGGAGCAATATCTTTATAAATAACAAGAATCTTGTAGATCTAGCGATCTGGGAACCGCGAAGTTTCAAGGCACTAACGCTATTCGCTTCCGCCAAGGCTAAGGAAGACGGTTTGAACGGTCTATCCAACTTAGAAACACCACCTGGAGTAGTGACTAGAGGAATGCTTAAGTAACATGTGTTTAGGATTAATGAATAGAACCACAGATATAATGCTTATATAGATGATGTGACGATTGTGTAATTTGTAACATTCAAAATACAATAAAAATGACAAATGAACATAGTATATGATAATTATGCAGAGATGACCGTTTTTCACTTCGATACACCGACTCCATTCAATGTATTCTAATAATGATAAAATAATTGCAGTTAGTGGATCGAAGCGTAAACTGCTGTGCAATAAACACAATAATTTTTTTATCGTCTATTAGTTATACATCTTTCTATGCAACCATAACAACAATAACAACAACAACAATAGTCATTCCGATGAATAATCAACGCTTTTAATCAATCGATTCAGTCTATTGCTTGGCATTTACAATTTGAACAAAATCAGGCTTGAGGGAAGCACCGCCGACCAAAAAACCGTCGATATCTTTCTCCTTTGCTAATTCCTTGGCATTTCCTGCCGTCACAGAACCGCCGTATATAATTCTAAGGGATTCTGATACGGCGGGGCTGACCGTTGTAGACAACCATTTTCTCAGTTTGTCATGAACCTCTTGAGCTTGCTGAGGAGTCGCTGTCTTTCCTGTTCCAATTGCCCATACGGGTTCATAAGCCAAGACCACATTGTCCCAAGACTTTATTTTGTCTGCGATGGCTTTGGTCTGCCTGAATACTACTTCTTCGGTTTTTCCAGCCTCACGTTCGTCCAGCTTCTCTCCAATGCAGGCAATCACCTTTTCAAAGACAAATATGGGAAGAAAAAAAAAATGTTATTCTTATTTCCTTCATCATTTTTTCGTCGATTTCATGTTGTTCTGTTTATTATACCTTTATACCAGCCTCCAGGGCATGGGCTATCTTTTCAGAAATTAGTTCATCGCTTTCACCGAACACATTACGACGCTCGGAATGGCCAAGAATTACCCAGGGAATTCCACTGTCCAGAAGCATAGCAGGACTTATTTCACCGGTAAAAGCACCTTTGGCTACTTTGTAACTGTTCTGAGCACTGACTTGGACATTTGGTGGTAATACACTCTGGGCATAGGTCAGATACAGAGCAGGTACTCCGACAACGATTTCTGAAAATCGATGTAACATTGGATGTGAATTTATATTCATAAATTCATAAATGAAATTTTTGTTTTTTCCTCTATTTTTAGCAAAAACAGGATATAATTGAATAATTATCGCTATGCTTATGATATATGTTTGAAGATTGATAACGACGATACCGTTTAAGGTAGGTAAGTGATAATTTTTGGTATTTGAATTTTGAAAACGTTGAATCTTACACGTACCAACATTTGGATCGAGTGGCCCGGCTTTCAGGAATGCGACGATTTCATCAATCTCCTTTTTGATTCCATTCATCTTCCAGTTACCACCAACGAAAAATTTACGACCCATGATTTCTGTGTTATTTAACTGACGATTATTATTCGGTAGAGAATTACGGATTATCGTTCGACACTCTGCGAGAAGATATTAACGAAGTAATTCGATGTCGCCTGACCTTCACAATGAGCGACAAGGTGAAATCCGCCCTGTGTACCCAGTTCTATCCCCGCTACTTGCGCTATCCCTTCCACCGAACTACTCACAGAATTTAGGGCGTTAGTGGGGATCGCTCGCTTCTACATATATCTATATCTATATTTTATTATACATTGTCTCACGTAGCTGCTTGCTACAGAGCTCCGAGTAACTATACTTCAAATAGATTTAGCTAAAAAGAGGAAACAGATTTTTCTCATAATAAAATGATTTCATAATATTATGTTAAATTCAGAATAAAAGTAATTTCTTAGAGCAAACTTCTTTAGAAATATTCCAAATATTTTCTATTTGATTGTAATCTTCCTAAATAAAAAACTTTTTTCCAAGTCCCACGATATATTTAATTTAACGATTCAGAGTGATACGATATATCAATTATCTCGTGATTTGGTAGCCGAGAATATTTGCTTGACGCGTATAGAATGAATGAATGCGAAGTGAGAGTGATTGAAAATCGAAGTATTGGAAAATTTGAATGCATACATGGAAACGGCATGAATTTAAATTAGAAAACCTATATATATATATATACTCTTGTTATTTTTGACAATAAACTAAAGGTCTTTATTGTCGTAATATGTAAACTACTTAGAAATAATTATCGCCAATTGATTTCTGTGAACATTTTCATCAGTGGAAACTTACGCATGACAATTTTTGGCCGATAATATTTCAAGTTAGAATTCTGCACGAGAAGTTTCAAACTTCTTATACACGTGTGCATTGCAGAATTATACAATATAACGCAAGTTGTTTGTATTTTTATTTAACAAGAAGTCTCGTATAGACTTATTGATACAACTAATTGTCCGCGCGTTCATTTGATGGAAAATTGTAATTCAATTTTCTCATATAATTTACTATATACTGGGAGTACTCGTGAAACGGCCTCATACACGATTTAAATGAAGCTATAAGTATAGGCGGCTAACAATGTTTCAGATAAACAAGGATATAATATCGACGGATCCCAATGAAACAGCAACTGTCTCGTCGCGCTGTTTAGAAAAGCGCTATCTCAGTACTTAGTGCTAAAATAAACGCTACAAGGCGAAATAGCGCTGTTTCATTAGGACCCGTTGATATTGTATTAATATCTCTTCCTATTTAGTTCTTATGAATGCAATTTTGCACGAAATAATACATATTTCAGATTTCGTACTTATGCGTTTGATAATATTTGGTGGCCCTGAAAAGGGCCGATTGTATAGATGTTGAAGAAGAAGAAGAAGCAGCAGCTTATTTAGAGCTGGTGTACTTGGTTACAGCCTTGGTGCCTTCACTAACAGCGTGCTTAGCGAGTTCACCAGGAAGTAGTAGCCTAACAGCAGTCTGAATCTCCCGAGAAGTTATAGTCGAGCGTTTGTTGTAGTGAGCAAGACGTGAAGATTCTGCAGCAATACGCTCAAAAATATCGTTTACAAAGCTGTTCATGATGCTCATCGCTTTACTGGAGATACCAGTGTCGGGGTGAACCTGCTTCAATACTTTGTAGATGTAGATTGCGTAGCTTTCCTTCCTCTTGCGCTTCTTCTTCTTATCTCCCTTAGAGATATTCTTCTGAGCCTTTCCGGCCTTCTTCGCTGCTTTACCGCTTGCTTTAGGCGGCATTTTCGATAAGTTCAAATATCAGTTGTATTATTCGATCCGTCGAGGTTGATGCTCGAAGGTGAACTGTGAAATCGCCAACCTGCGCCACCAGCTTTATGCGGCAGCGCTGCTAGCGCGCCGGACCAATCAGAGGCCGTTGCGATCGGGAGACTCACCCATTGGCTGCGCGCCACAGGGAGGCCCAAGAGCTTATAACCCTAGCCGCGGGATTTTTGGCTACACTCACACTTCAGCATCGTCGCAGGACGGAACTTACTTCGTTGAATTTAAGCAAATAGAATTTGAAAATGTCTGGACGTGGTAAAGGCGGTAAAGTAAAGGGAAAGGCAAAGTCCCGCTCAAGTCGTGCTGGACTTCAATTTCCGGTTGGTCGTATTCATCGTTTACTTCGCAAAGGAAACTATGCTGAGCGAGTCGGTGCCGGAGCGCCCGTTTACCTCGCTGCAGTTATGGAATATCTAGCTGCTGAAGTATTGGAATTGGCTGGTAATGCCGCTCGAGATAACAAGAAGACCAGGATCATTCCACGTCACTTGCAACTAGCCATCCGCAATGACGAAGAATTAAACAAGCTACTTTCTGGAGTTACTATCGCTCAAGGCGGTGTTCTACCCAACATCCAGGCTGTCCTTCTGCCTAAGAAGACTGAGAAGAAAGCATAAGCACTATACTTCGGACATTTTATAATCACCGGCCCTTTTCAGGGCCACCAAATCATTCATGCAATTGATAACTGAAACTATGCTAGCGATGTAAAACCTTCATAATATTCACTTTTGCCGTAAATGAAATTTTTCCACTTCATATTCTTTTGGCTAATATTCAATCCTACGAATTCATACTTACTGGATAATATACATATATACGCATTACGCGCAATATGCTACTCATTTAAATTAATCATTCTGGAGATTCTGGGAGTATCTGAAATATACAGTAATCCGAAAATTGTATCTTAGGATTCTGCTAACGTAGAAAATGTCTCAATTACTTAGCTCACAGCGATGGTTAGTTTTTTTGCTTCGCATACATATACTTATAATATGGAGAAAGTTGTCTGGTAGTTGAAGAGAAATTTAAAAGATATGTGGGCATATCCATGGAATTTTTAACTTTTGAGGTATAAGAATAAATTTCAGAAAAATTGACGGCACACCTATAAAACTAGAATGATCTGTGTTCTTGAGCTTAGTATACACGAAAAAAATTAGAATAATTGATTTTCAAGGCTCGGTCAAGTTCGGATGGAGGAAAAATTAAAATTCAATTTTCTTTTTGAAATAATCTTTGAAAAACTATTTTTGTGATCGAATTTGCACTCCGGTTCGACGGCGGCTAGAGTCTTACGCGTATAATAAACGAAAAAAATGGAATAAAATTGAAAAAAAAAAAAAAATTGATGAAAATGAATGAAAAATAACTACTCGTGCTGTTTAAAACGACATTTGGGATACTGCACGTAAAAGATATGTTTGTAAACATTTTTTCAACAACTATGAAAATTGATGATTTCTGAAAATATTTACTCGTTTGTATTTATCTCTTCCAAATATGCATAAAGATAGCGACCGATTTGACAATATACTTCTTATTACGAATCTTAACAATTACTATTGCTTGGAATGGGATCGCAATCAAAATACATGTGTGCCAGCTGAAATAGTGATTTTTTTCTTCGAATTATTCTTCAGATCGTCATTTTCAAAAGCTTAAAACTTTTTTCAGGTTCTGGGCACACTTTCCGGTCAGGTACCTTTTTATAGCTTAAGATAAGTAGAATAAGATACTTCAAGGTCACTCGTTCAAATGGATCGGTCAAAAAGTTGTAATTAAAAAAGTAAAATCATCTTCAATTCAAAAAATGTCGTCATCGCTATTTCATTAATTTTTGTTATAGCTCTCCTGACCGGCACAGTTATCTGTCCCACATTTTCCTATTGTTTACGTGTTCACAATTAATGAAAAAAAAAAATTAAGTTGCTATCATCTTCGGTCAACAAGTTATAGTAGTTTAAATAAAAAAAAAGTGCTCCATCCTCACAGTGACTTGTCATTTTCTCGACGATTTTTGTACTCATAACATGCGGAAATGAATTTAAATATACTAGAACATCACAGTTACCTTTGAGAAAAAGTATTTGTCAATCTAAAACACCGTTGGGGTCTCAAATTTGTACTTGAAATGGAGACAACTACTATCCCTCACAAAAGTTAAAAATTCCATGGATATGCCCATATATATTCAATTTTCTTGAGTCACTGTTCTTGGTTGTCAATTCTTTTTATTTCAATTATGTAAAAAGGATTATTTGAAAAAATTATCCCGCAAAAGCAGCCTTCGGTCATACACACGTAATTCTATCTGGATCAGAACCTTGCATACGCCTATTTATTTTAATAATTTAATTGTTGAAGTTGCTATAGGTGAGAAAAGGAGAGTATAGTACTAATAACTAGTTGGAATTCGTACACCTGGCCCTGGCCCTGCTGTTATATACGGTCTTTGAGTATCCAGGGTTGCGATTCTGTAACTTTCCGCTAACTCGCTAACTCGCTAACTCGCTAACGTCGTCCAATCAGAGATCGTTGCGGCCCGTAACGATCTCCGATTGGACGCTCCTCAGCCAACCAACGGTCTTAGAGCGAAAAGTTAGCGAGTTAGCGAGTTAGCGAGTTAGCGAGTTAGCGGAAAGTTACAGAATCGCAACCCAGGTGGCAACCCGACGAATTCGGGGAAAGTCATAATAGCTAGAGGTTCATTCAAATCAACAACCGGTATCCTGTAGCTTAGCGACCATTCAACTACCGTTATTGTGTTGCTATATATATGAGTTATACGTTACCAGAGAGAAAAGCCCGTATTATGGATGGATTAATTTCTCAGAGTAACTCTCATCTAACCGTGCTAGACGAAATTTTTCCAAGTTTTCCAAGAAAAAATTATAATTTTTCCACGCCTACTCAGAATACATATTACCTAAGCATGAAATTCCAAGCGTCAGTAAAATTCTTACATTTTTCAGGTCTTTTTATGGTGTTTATCAAATTCTATAAAAATTTCACTAGTAATGCGATCATTCTTGTCCACCTGAGCTATCACTCAAAATCAAATATATAGCACTCTTGTTTATTGTAATCAGTTTAAAAAATACTGGACAGATAATCTTGCAAATCATAAATGAATTAAAACAAAAATTATTCAAACTTTGTATATAAAATCAAAATGTAAATGATCTGAAAACCATATAAAAAAAACTAGCGTTGAATTTTGGACTCTGGCTACGGGCACCACGCCTATATGCTTAAGGTGCTTTCCTAGGCAATTCCACCAGTCCTGAAAACATCGTGAAAAAATGTGATATTAAACGGAATATCTCTGCCCGGTCACCGAAATCAATGAAACAAAATACGTCGCGCAATTCTATGTGCGACTCCGAACATGTACAGCCCAAAAAATGTTCGTTTTGCGCGAAAATAGAGAAGATATCCATGAAAAACGGTTTTAGAAACGTTTTACGAAAGTAGAAAAATCGAAGTAATATGAGATATCCAAGTGCAGTCATAGCGAATTTAGTTTTCAGACAAATATAATATGTATAGCTGGAAGTCATGTATAGCGTTGAATAACATCACGCTCGCAGTACAAGAACAACTTATTATACCTAAGTATCCGAAAATGTTATTTTACGTTTCACACGAGATCAAGGTGTCTGAAGAGTGGATTTGAAAATCCCCAGGTTTGCTTCTTGAAACAATTACCGTATAATCCATACAGTATGGATTTCGAAGAAACTATTTCGTAGTTTTCTTTTTACAGTATAGAAACTAGAAAGTTAATTCTCGGGCGGTATTTACGAATCCAGAAGTGATTGGAGAACGGAATATTGTTAAAGAAAAAAAATATAAGCTGCAAATTAAAAGAACTCCTGCTAATAAACTTCCTGACTGTATCAAAGCTCTAGGAATATTGGACACCCTGTAGATACTCTAAAGGTACTATAGTTGTTTCCAACAACTCCTATCTAACAAGAAGAACCTTCACGGTTCTAGCGAACGGTGAACCCTCTGAGAAACAACTTGTGGCTGCAGGGGTACCTCAGACATGAATCCTAGGCCCTGTCAGCTCTTCCTCTATTATATCAACGACATCTTTACAACAGACAAAACAGACATAACATTTTTCGCTGACGATACTGTAATATTTCCAAGCTCCTGGAGTAAAAAAAACTAGCATGAAAACAAATACCAAGACCACGTTAATCCAAAAAGAAGATAAAAGAAATAACAGGGAGAAGCAAATGTATTTTAGAAAAGGCCTTCGACACCGTTTGGCATGAAGGCCTAATATTCAAACTCAACAAACTAAACATACCGGCTTATATTATAAAAATCTTACAAAGCTATTTACAAAAAAGAACATTCTCTGTACAAGTATAAACGGAGAATACTCCAATATACAAACAATAGCTGCAGGAGTCCCCCAGGGCTCCATCCTGGGTCCGGTACTCCATCCTGGCATAAATAACAAAAGATAAACAACAGAAACGATCAATGTAAATATGTAAATGTGTAAATAGAACTAGGATTAAGTAGGATTAACTAGGAGTAAGATTTTTTTCCAATTTTTTACCAAAACAAATACAAAACAAAAACAGCAATCAAACCTGTAAAACATACAAAAACAATAATATAACATTAACCATTCTAGTTAAAAATCCTACGAGACCAGGTATAGAATTAACAAAAAAAACCAAAAATGTAAAAATGTATAAAAAAACATGTAAAAACAATTAAGAAAAAATAAAGAGAGTTTTCAAAGTCAAAGTCAAAAAGCAAATGTATACTTGTAAAATATGAATAAAGAGCTTTGGAAAAGAAAAAACAGTTTCAAACATCCGCTATTATACTAGGAGCCAGATACAAAATTAACTAAAATTTAAGACAACAAGAAGGGCAGCTCATCTATCAGCGTTAAATTCTACACTAGTCATGATAAACTGTTGTGGTATAAAGGGAAACCAATGATTAGAGACTGCAATTTATGCCACAGCGCATCCCCGGTCATAAAATATCTTCGATAGGTACCAGAGATCGAACGTAATCAACCATCTCTTTAATGAACAAGGCAATTGACCCAGAGGCTACAGAATTTCGGCATAAATGCAACTGTATCGCGTATAGTTCAGCTAGACTATAATAATAAAACCGGTATAATATTCGAATGGCACACATGTGGAGAAAGTTGATATTTCAACGTGTAAGTGCAAGGATTACGATTCATTTGCATTAGAGAATTATTGTTGGCCCTGAAAAGGGCCGATTTGTAAGTTGGCGTGAAGGACCTGGTATATTCTTAACCGCCGAAACCGTAAAGAGTGCGGCCTTGACGCTTGAGAGCGTAGACAACATCCATGGCAGTTACTGTCTTGCGCTTAGCGTGCTCAGTGTAGGTTACGGCATCACGGATTACGTTTTCTAGAAAGACTTTCAAGACACCACGAGTCTCTTCGTAGATCAGACCAGAAATTCTCTTGACTCCACCACGACGTGCCAGACGACGAATAGCTGGCTTGGTAATACCCTGGATATTATCACGAAGTACTTTTCTATGTCGCTTGGCTCCTCCTTTTCCCAATCCCTTTCCTCCCTTTCCACGACCAGTCATGTTGAAGTATGCTTGGGTAGTTCTATACTCGAAGAGAACTCGCAGCTGAATGCTAAATTGGGTGTACGACCGGTTCTTTATATACCCTGGGCGCTGTGCCCCACTCCTCGTCCGTCGACCAATCAGCGCGAGGGTGACGGGACAGCGATCGCTTATATACCGGCTCCGCGCTCTACAGTCTCATTCTGTTGCTGAACTCAGGTCCGCATCATTCGTTAAGATGGCACGTACTAAGCAGACTGCTCGTAAATCTACTGGAGGCAAGGCTCCACGCAAACAACTAGCTACGAAGGCTGCCCGTAAGAGTGCGCCTGCAACCGGAGGTGTAAAGAAGCCCCATCGCTATCGTCCGGGAACTGTGGCTCTTCGTGAAATTCGTCGTTACCAGAAGAGTACTGAGCTGTTGATCCGCAAGCTGCCATTCCAGCGGCTCGTTCGTGAGATTGCACAGGACTTCAAGACCGATCTCAGATTCCAGAGCTCTGCTGTAATGGCTCTACAGGAAGCAAGCGAAGCATACCTTGTTGGTCTTTTCGAAGATACCAACTTGTGCGCCATTCATGCTAAGCGCGTAACCATCATGCCTAAGGACATCCAACTGGCTCGCCGTATTCGCGGTGAACGAGCGTAATTTGCTTGACAGAAAGCGTTACTACAATCGGCCCTTTTCAGGGCCACCAAAAAAATTCATGCATAAGAACTGATGCTGCTATATAGTTCGAAGAAAAATGATGTATTATCTAAATTCTGCTGGTTCACTAATACTGACTTTATCGTTGGTAGTTGCGAACAAATAAAAATTGAAGCATTTTTCTATATTCAAATCTATCTCATGATGTATACAACCAGAATATGTTTTGTCTTCTACAACTATTGATTATTAAGCTAGTATTCTTATTCCGCAAATCGTCTCAATTTTGTTTCATTTTCACAGCTAGAACCTAGAAGTCATAAAATTGCTACTATATGAGCAATAGCTTTTCATACGTAATAGATATTTTTATCATGTTTAGCTGAACGACCATGTCGTAACTAAATAATATCCAATGCGATTCTGGGTTTCGGTACTTGATTTGTCTCGACTTGACTTGAATTCTTTTTCCGGGATTTCCAGGCTTATTTTCATAAAAATTCAAGGCCATATGATATTCGATCAGACGAGTCGAGATTATGAAGAGAGCATTGTTGCTTTTTTCATACGAAATTTTTTTGTATGATATTCACGTGTTCAGAATTAATTCGAGAATCGAATCTAGTTCAAAAATAAAATTTAAATTGCAAATTGAAAGAAATTCCAAGTTTTTGCTATAGTACAGGCTATTTCCGGGATTTCAAGACCCTGGAAGAACTGCAGGTCAATTTCCAGGCCGTCCTATGCATACCAAAAACCATAATTTCAGGAATGTGTAAGACCCCCTGCTAACAATAGGTTCTAGGATTCCCATGCCCAATAGACACCCCCCGGTGACTTGTCTGTTTATTCATTTCAATTCACACAATTTGCGCGAATATACAACCTGCTGTCATAAGTATACATAACATATACTGGTATTTAGTATACGTGTGGATTTGTTCAGTTTTATTATTCCAATCCACCACCATTTTCATGCTGGAAAATTTATAACTAAATATTCACGAAGCTGGAAATAATTCGTGAATCGTAAACATTCCGTACTATTGAAAAATATATTGCGAGTCGAAAGAAGTTCAAGGTCACGAGTTAAATTTAAGTTCCTCGTAGATTATACCCTACGAAAGAAAAAGGGGACTAATTCGGACCTATTAAACCTTTTTCAGAAAATTGAACTGCGCATTCTTTTTTCGTGTATTCGACCTATCATATGTATTTTGTAAATTTGATTACGCGTATTTATTATCTAATTTTTCCTTTCCTCTCAATTAAAAACCTCAATATGGACTAGACTGCGAATTACCGCTAAGAAAATGATATTTTAGACCGAGATGCCCACCGAGCTAAATAGTGAAGCTGTAATTTGATATATATACACAATTTGATCATGAAATTTACTAGAAAATCAGAATTCCAACAGACTCTCTGTATACCACGTAATAATACGCGTCTTATGAGATCAATTCATTTGCATGAAATATAATTGATGGCCCTGATAAGGGCCGTTTGTTATGTTGTTTACTGCTGCTGTTGCTGTTGTCTGTTGCTGCTGCTGCTATATATCGCGTGTCATATCAAACGCGTTTACTTCTTTTTAGGGGATGCTGCTGCTTTCTTAGGTGCAGGTTTGGCGGTCTTCGGTGCAGCCGCTACCTTCTTCGGTTTGGGTGACTTTGGCTTGCTAGTAGGTGCCTTAGCTACTTTCTTGGCTTTCGATGGGCTCTTTGCTTTCGGTGGCTTAGCTGCCGGAGATCTGGCAACCTTACGCTTCTCTTTCGTGGCCACGGTGGTTGCAGCTACTGCCTTTTTAGCCGCAGCTGGTTTCTTAGCCGCGCCGGTCTTCTTGGCAGGAGAGGCTACCGATGGAGCAGCCTTCTTCTTGGGTGAAGCTGTTTTAGCTGCTGCTGTCTTTGCCTTGGGTTTAGAAGCCTCAGGCTTCGTGTTAGCGATCTTAAAAGATCCAGACGCTCCCTTGCCCTTTGTCTGAACCAGAACTCCCGTGGCAACTCCAACCTTCAAGTACTTCTTGATGAACGAAGCTTGTTTCTCGGCATCAAGCTTGTACGTCGCAGTGATGTACTTCTTGATAGCCTGGAGAGACGAACCACCGCGTTCCTTTAAGCTTGAAATAGCGGCGTTAACCATCTCGGATGTACGAGGATGCGTCGGTTTTACACGTGGCTTCTTAGCTTTAGCAGCTGCTGCTGCTGCGGCGGCTGCGCCCCTCTTCACTGGTACTGCTTGAACAGCAGGACTAGCTGGTGTAGCTGCAGCTACGGGAGATGCTACCTTGTCTGCCATCGTTGAATATCTTGTCGAAAATTCGAAGTCTAAAGTTTTCAAAGTCTTAATGCTCGATACGAACAGTACTACTGATTCAATGTTTGTGATGAAGCGGCAGAGTCCGTGCCCATCCTATACCAGAGCGCGGACCATGGAGAAAGGCCTCAAGCGTTTCACGCCGCGCGCTAGACGAGCGTCGGAGCGCGTGGAACTGTGTAAGCGGTCGATCGACGGCTCTCCCTCAGGATTGACGGGGTTCCTGGCAACGGCACCGCTTCACCAGGTGCTCCGTAGTCTGCGTAACTAATTGGTAAAGTTTTTATACGGATTGCGGCAACGAATTTCTTGAAATATGCAAGCCAAGCGGACCGTGCGTCTCCACAGCGATCGCACCCTGAGCAACGATCGCGCCGGTTCCGACCTGGAGGACGGTCACCGGGTACGAAGTTGATTTTTTCTTTGAGTTTAAGCTTCGCTCCAGATCCATGCCAAATATCAATCCCCTAGGTCGACCTGGGGCTATGATATGAACAATTAAAGTCGACGGGGATGCGATCAACCCGTAACCGGCACGACGCAATTCTTCCTCAATACGAAACTCGGCTTTACTTCAGCAAGGATTAACGGCATCCTTGGCGAATATGGTGCCATGCCAGTAGGAAGTTTTAGGGGATTTGGATTCTAGATCGTACAGATGATATCAATTATGAATGTATTTATCCATCGAATTTAGGAAGCAAGCTGGTTACGTGCTTTACTTCAGATTTCAATATAAGTATATAGGGTACGTCGTATAGTCATTATAGTAATTCAGAACAAACAACATTATTACAACAAATTGTGAATCGTGAAGTATATTGTTTATTTAAGAATTTTTACTTTTTTTTTTTTTTTTTTCTTTTTTTTTACCAAACAGGAAAAAGTATTACATTGTATATTGCTATATATTACTGTAATATATCAATTTTCAGCACGAATATGTATTAATTTTTTTTAGCACTATTATCGATGTAGGTATATTTTCAAAAGTGAAATAAATGTTTTTAAATATTCTACTAACTGAAAAATTTTTATCCTCCTTGCTGTCTTTTGTTATTCAAATATAACATCCGATGTATAATATTTCACCCAATGAATATCAAGGCTCGAGTAGTATATTATGCAAAGCCAAAATTATTACGGAACAAAAGCTCAAGCCGCACTCTCATAAGCTACAGTAAATGTATATTTGATATAGTGGGCAGAGTTCATTTCATTTTTTATAGCAAGAAAAACAAAATTTATCCAATTATAAAAAGTTTTTGGCAAATTAAATTACATTGAGGTCTATGTATAACTATTCGGGCTATTAGGTATAAGATAGTATATTATTCAATTGTTTTCTTAGCTCAAAGTGAATGGAAAGCCTAGAATTTGATATACTTTATTCAATAAGAAATCCGGACTGATTTTAAGCGTTCGTAAAGATTTTATCGCAAGTCGATGAACGGGTTGAAGCAGAATCAACTCAGCTACCTGCAATATTTCTCTTGTTTTTGATTCGATGAAAAAAAAAAAAAAATTTTATATACATACGCACATGTGTGGCATTCTCAAATAAAAATAAGTCTTAGAAATTGATCATTAGTTCGGAATCAGAAACTGCACCCTAACAGGAAAAAAAAAACCCAAGATTATATTATAGTGTCCCTTGATTCGTCATTCTATTGTAATAATCTGTTTTATTTTTTTTATTTTTTTTTTTTTTCGTTTTTTTTTTTTTTTTTTTTTTTCCTTAATAATTTTTGCGTATTTTGTATACTTGTAGATTGATTCATTTATTATATCACAGAAAATTATAGCTGTAGAACTAATTCATGCAGTAATATTAAGTAAGATTAAATAAATATTGTAATATGATCGTAAAATAATATAATTTTAAATTTTATTCATTTTTAGAAAGTAGTTCGCATAAAATTTTCTTAATCGAAGCATATATTCGAAATTGAAATTTGTTCAGTCAAACGTCTGTAAGCATATATAAGTATACCTAAGTCTTATAGAAAACCAAGAATGACAATAGAATGAATACTGAATGGATACCGGATAGTATATGTATGTATTATCTCGAATCCCCTGAAATAAAAACGTGTTTACGATTTCAAACGGCAGGAACGATAAGCGGCGTTCGCAAAGCGAACACAGGAACGTTGGAATATCTAAAATTCCAAATCCAGTTCCTTGTCCAAGAGAACAGAATACTTTCTGTACGTGTTAGTTTTGTGGTTATTTTCCCAAAACCCAAACGTTACGTTTTATTTGTATACACAAATCGTCTTAAAACACTTCGCGACATAACAGGCGAAAGGATATTAATTCTCGCCTCATTTACTAACCTCAAAGTTATATACTACGAAGTTATTTGACGAAATGGTAAGTAAAACTCGTGGTGTGTCTTGCATAGTACCGCAAAAACCAATGGACGACCACATTAGTATAAATTATATGTTTTTGATCGTTAAAAATTTGATATTTATACAATATCTTGTTACATTTAACAATATTTATCGATAATTTTCATACATCCATACCATAGCATAGCCAATATTTGTATTTATCATAATATCTATGTACAAAAAAACACATCTACGTATTTAAATCACTATTTTTGTTTATTCTTATATCACGGTTCAAATATTGGTCTATATTTTTCTAACTTTATAATAAAGTCGTGTCATATTTGATAACACGAACTTCAGGTCAATAAATTTACATACAACAATGTTCTCATATATATGAATAAAATCAAATTACTAAATTCATGAAGATTATTATTAACAATTAAAATCTTGTTACAGTCTCACACTATATTGCTCGTACAACCGGGCACAAGGCCTGAAACAAGGACGTATTCTGACTATGAGAGCGTCAACGAGTGCATGGAAGGTGAAATAATTTTGATTATGTATATATAAGTTACCTACGTCAATTGCATAATAGTCTTGACTTCTTAATTGTTATATATTCAAACTTTTATAAGATTTGAATAGAATGTGTTTTCTGATTCATTCATTTGTTATTTGTCTTTCTATGTTTACAGGCGTATGCAAAATTTATGAAGAACATTTGAAAAGGCGAAATCCAAACACTCCCACAATCACATATGACATTAGTCAATTGTTTGACTTTGTCGATCAGTTAACAGATCTGTCATGTTTGGTATACCAAAAGTCAACAAACACTTACGCACCTTACAACAAGGATTGGATAAAAGAAAAAATCTATGTATTGTTACGTCGCGCCGCTGGTCATAGCGAGTAACATTTACCCTATATGCCATTGATTAAAAGTAAGAAATAAAGAAATAAAGAAAGAAAGACCTCCATCTTCACATGTAAGCTATAAGTTTAACTATAAGTACATTACTCTATAATATTGTCTATATTATTATTATTATTATTATTATTATTATCATTATTATTAATAAATGTAAGAAATGAACAATGCGACTGTTTCATTTTTCTCTTTTCTTTTCTTTTTTATTCGACAACATTTTAAGTTTCTATTAAATTCTATTCTACATATTATAGTATATATATACCTAGGTATGAAGTAGACGCATATAGATATATATATATTGAATAATTAAATTAAAATTGTTTACTCGACATATTTTTCTAACTATATATACTTTTATACAGTCTTTATTTATTTACCACCATTACCCAATATTATATTCGTGATTCAATATTTTTTAGAATCCCTGCTATTCATGAATTACTATCGATTCGTATTTTGTTAGCATTCCTTTTTTAAAGAATTCAATAACTACCTAGCATCGTTTTGTTTTATCTTTCGACAAAGTTTCAGAGATAATTGAAAACTCAATTAGGTATAGCTATTTGTAATGCCGTTTCTTCTATATCGTTTTTCGTGCGAAATTTAAAACAAACTTATATAACGAAACAGTATCATTTCAAGTTATATCTTAGTCTTTAAAGACACATTCTCGAATTTTGAAACTATTCAAATCTCGTTATGACCTCAAATCGATGAAATTCAAATTTTAATTCTTGAGAAATTTCGATTATTATAGATAAAAAAAAATATATATCAAGCGTCTTTCCAGTTATTTCTGTAAATTCTCTTGAACGCTGCTTGCTATCTGAGAGCGGTAGCGCAAATAGTAATTTATGTCGACGTTTTGTGCGCCACCTTTCCCGCCTATACCTAGTCTATGTAAAATGCGCCAAATCAGCCGTTCGTAATACTATATAATAATATCGACAAGTTATGTCATTTTTATGTGACCATAAATTGTCTAATACGAATAGATGGATTTGAAGATGAGAAAATCCAGAAAAACTCGTAACAAAGACCATTTTATTACGAAAGGTAATCAGTTATCCATGTTTTTTTTCTTATTTTTATCACTTCTACGATATATAGAAAACAGGATAATATGATATATCGCAATATAAAGGATCTATTACGATATCGTTAACAAATAAGAACGAAAAACAACGATATATTAAATTGCGATGTATATTTGGTAGGTAAATAAATAAATAAATAAATACATAAATAAATACAAGTATATTTTGATATGTCTATAAAATCAATGGTTTTTTTTTCTTTCTTAAATTAGGACAAGCGAGCGGAGTTAGGTACACCTCCTGTGTCAAGTGACCCGTTTCTCCCCTACTGCTCGAAAGAGTTATCACTTTGCTTTATGACCAGACGCGCGTTTAATCACTGATAAAGTATATATCCATCATTTCCTCTATATACAGACTAGTTTGAAAACTTGATATTTCTGCTGAAATAATATCTTCAAATTTTAACGAAATAATATAATATATTATAATATACTAAAATCCGTGTACTATAAGCTTCACTATAACTAAAATCACTCTCGCTTATACTCGCCTAGCTTGAACATATTTCGCGGGTATATTAGTACATATGGTTGTGTAAATTCTTATCTTTTCTCATCATTCTGCTTATAGATATATAGAAAAACTGAAACACAAAGATAACCGCAGATACATAACATATTGGGTTTCCCACCTGATTGATTCATCAATGTGTCAGAGATAAAGGATAAATATTACAATGAAACCTCACGTTTATACGTTTTATTATACACTTCTACGTTCTCCTCATACTATACATATATTTTCTTTGCAACATTGTATGTATACTATACGCTAGGCTCGTACAATTTATTCCAATACGCTACTAGTGTGTGTAAAATTCGTTCATGTATACGACCGCCAGCGCCGCCTAACTTGTGTGCCAGGCAACTCTGGGGTGAAAATCGCATCCATGTATACGAAAACACAAGCTTGTTTATTACGAGTGTAGTAGTACGAGCCTAGCGTATACGAAGTACGATAATGGCTACTTCCCGAAAGGGTCCTATTCACCGCTAGTACATACTAGCTGTTGCGAATACGTTTCGGCAAGTTCGCAAATACGCCTCTGCAGCATTTGCAGAAAGATTCTGTACTTGATACCATATATTTAACCAATTGCCTAGATTCAATCGGTCGCACGCTACGTTCAATTGCTTTATATGCATATTATGTAGTTGTTTCCTGTACCATTACATATTATGGTTACCCAATATATGTTCTTTCATTTCGACGTTATTCTCATTATTATATAATTTATGTGAAAATTGTCATATAATTCTTAAAAAAAAACGTATTTAAACGAAGTTTTAGCATATTGCGGGTTTTTCATCCAGTGATAAAAAAGCTAGTTGGAAAATTGGTCCTATCGCATATACTTATAATGTCGTCTCATTTTAGTTTCCTGAATCACGCGTCTTTCAAAGATATTTTTATCCCTGTAATAAAATAAAATAATCTTATCGTATATATAATAAAAGATTTCGTTAGTTTTTCTATAACTGTCACTTTTACTATATGACGGTCCAAAAAAAAAAATGTGATACTTTCTTTCTACCTATATATGACCATGAAAAGGGAAGGGAATTAGAACTCCAAGACATACCTATTAAATACGAAGCATATAATAGTATCTAAGATACGCCACGAGTCCATGGCGTCCAAGACGCGACATGAGGGCGCGAGATAACTTGTCCATGCGCGAGTTAATACGTAATTAAAGCACGAATGTAGGACATGACAAAAAAAAAAAAAAAAAAAAAAATCTATATCGGTTTTTATACTCAAAGTATAGAAGAAAAATTTGGGACCGAGTATAGCTGCAGTACGATACCCTAATTATAGCACGAATTCTGATATACAAGTAGAAAAAATGAAATTCATTGTGTTGTAGTAGCACGTTTATTATTAAAATTTGTTCAATATAGGCTCATACCGCACGAAAGCGATACGTGACTATATCTATAATAAAACATGATAAGATATGGCCAGCCGTGAATCATATAACTAACAAACATCTAAATTTTGCCAATTTTTTTTTTTTTTTTTTAACAATTTATTAACATGTCATTTCTTTATTTTCTTTGAATAACTATAAAGATGAAATTCCTAGATACATACATGCATTACACCTATAGATAAGTACGGATTTTATTACGAAATAAGAATTGAGACCGAGTTAGGTATATTACTCGGTATATATTATATACGTATATTAAAAAATCTATTCATTTTGCCAAGTTAAGAATCGTGGCCAGACACGTGGCAGGTCGACAGACCGCATACTAGGAAGTATATTATAGGATAAATATTGACGAGAAATCACGTGTCTAACCGATGCACATAGAGTCGGAAGTCGACCGTAGATATACTTATGTATTCATTGTTTTATTTAAAGTCAGTTTTCAAATGCATCAACATGGCGGTATTGCGCATGCCGCATTGCATGCGCGGTATTTGCGTGTAGATTGTTTTCTTTTTTTTTTTATTCCCATTCACAGTTGACTTGATACCATCTACATATATATACCTAATTGTCAAACGCAACAATCATCACATGCATTTTTAAATTTATGATATGTATACAGGCTAATATATGTTTATGAATCATCGATCACACATCGTAATAATTAATATATTCTCAATGTATATATTCGCATATATATAATATATATATATATGATTTTTCCTATCGTAAATAATCCCCAAATGAGAACCTGAACTAGCTATAAGGATAGTAAAAAAAAAAAAAGAGAAAAAAAAAAAACCTCTGTCCTCGACTGTACACACAACATTGGTTGCATAACCCCATCAAGTCAAGGAGAATAGCTAAGCGGGGGGATAATCGTTCGTCCCGTGTCGAAGCTAGGCTCTAGTTCGTACACGGCGCTTTTAGATAAGATTTTCCGCAGTGAATAGTCAGACGTGCGTCGTACCTACTCGCCGCACAAAAACATTTTAGTATTCGAACCACGGCATGGTGGTAAGAAGTGTGTATGTACACGCAGTATAATATTATACTGTATGTAGTGAAAAATAATATAATAATTTGTTCATAGACTATATAAAATATATATAATATAAATAATAATACCAAATAGTACTAACGATGAATAAAGAAATAACGACAAATATTAATATTATTAAAATAAACGTTGTAAATATATAATAATAATAATAATATATAATTAATATTTGTTTTTCCTTCATATAATATACCGACGTGAAACTCCCCCTGTCATTATATATATATAAAAAAAAAACAAAAAAAAAAACTACGCGCAATGGCGTGAAAAAAGAAACATTTGGATCAGTGACAAAAAAATATATATAAAAAAAAAAAAAAAAAAATTCGGAGTTTAATATCGCAACTAGAAAATTTTTTTCCTATATAGTTGATTATTGAGTCACTCCTCGTGATCGTAGTGACATCATTCTCGGATAGGCTGTGCTGGTGTTCACTAGTTAAAAAGAATAGAAAAAAAAATAATAATAAAGCAAATATAATCGAAAACTTTAGGTTAACCCTACCTACTGCGGATTTTGACAGATTGAAAACGACGAATACAAACCCGCAGAATAGAGAAGAGGTTAAAAATTAGAAGAAGAAAAAAATGTCGGAAAACCTGTTGAACGGTGTTGATCCCTTCTCCGAAACACCCATAGAAATGGATCCACGGCCAAACGGAGGTATGAAAGTTATATTTTGAAGTAACATAACATTATTTTTTTTTTTTTTTTTTAAACACGTGTCTTTTATCGCGACCACTTGAATTACTAATATCAATTCCATTTACGATCAGGTTACTAATTACTCAACATATTAATTTTGTTTTTTTGTCTGCTATGATAAACGAGCTGTTTTTTTTTTTTTTTTTTTCCCCCACCTACCTTCATTTAGATAACAAGAATTACATACCTTACCTGTATTACAACTATTATAATATCATACTACTACTATATTACAACTGTCAAAGATTTTTAATACCTAATTATCACAAAGAGAGAGAGAGAGAGAGAGAGAGAGAGAAAAAAAATAAGAAAAATTGAAATTAAATAAAATAGATGGAAACTAGTTCATAATATTATTATTAAGTCATAAATTTAAATCGATTTGAACAATAGAATGTCTAGGGAACTGTTTATTATAATATGATAATATCCTCATTGTTTCATTCATTCTGTTAAAATTCAGAATATTTTCACATCAATTATTCGCATAAAGATATACTATAAAAAAAAAAAAACAGAAAACATGATCTGCAATATTTCTTCAATTAATTTTCTATTTTTTTTTTTTTTTTTTTTTTGTATTCATCACTGTTTTCTTTTCTCTCTCTCTCTCTCTCTCTCTTTACAATCTCAGGAGAGTTCTATATAATGACTAAATAACATAATGTATGTTAATTCTTGTTTAGTTACAAAGATTAATGTAAGTTGCGTAGATATAGAGAGATGAGAAGATGTAATATCCTATTTGTTCATAAATATGTATATTTTCATCTCGTTTGACAAATTGATGTGATAATTTATCTACTAATGAATCTGTAAAAAAAAAAAAAAAAACAACAACAACTTGTATAATAATTAAATATTAGTCGATGACTTTGTGGTACTAATATACGATTGAATATATAATATATATTATCATATATTTATATGATTGTTTTCCAAAGAGTTGCGGGATAATTTGTCTCACCGACAACATAATGGAATAGGTGAAATCACAGACATAGTAGTGATTGAGTTAGATTACGCGGAGCCATTAACACCTGAAAAAGTAAGATGGTTTTATAAAGAAGGTGTAGACAAAAGATGGGTGGAATTTTGTGGATACGACAGTCTAAGGATTGAAAATGTATGGAGACAGAGAAAAAACACCAATAATGATAACAACGGATTTGAAAACGACTCTGATATAGAAAGAGTCGTTGTCAGAGGGGGAATGTATGATGTCGAATTAGAAAATATGAGATGTGTCTCCATATACTGGCCAGGTGGGTCTTTAATCATTAACACATTATCCCCGTTACATTACCTCGCATAATATGTATTTTTACACTCTGATGGACCCCTTTCAACACCGATACTAATTTTATACCCATTATTATTATACTATTATGAAATTATTCAATTCAATTACCAAAATGAAATATTTTCATCACTTTAAACTAGGGAAAATATGTACATCAGAAACTGGAAAGATAATAAGATAACGTAATGAAATGATATATTGAGAGACTGTTTCATTTTTCTTTTTCTTTTTCTTACTCTTTTACAGTTCTATTGCATTGTCGTACACAACTGTCTACAGATTACTTTGTCCTTGAAGTTATTATAGCTAATTTTCTTCAACAAGATTCACAATCACTTATATTATATTATATGTATGTACTGGGAGTATGGACCGCATTAGATATTGTTACAGCGATCTTTATCAATAAATTTCAATTAATATTATAAATTTGAATCTCTGGTTGGAACTGAGTCGGTTTTTTTTCTTTCTATATACATGATTGGAGAGTGAAATATTTTTTCACTTATGAACATTTTGTAACATTTAATCGGTGAGAACTGGCGCAATAAAAATTTTTGAAAATCATATCACTCTACCGCCCTAACATTCCTAAGTTAATATCGTTGTTTTGTGTACTTTGTTGAAGGCGAAGAATGGGAAATAATGAGGGGTACTTGGTTTTATGATGGCAGTTGGATACCCCTGGAACCCGACCATGCGCAGGCTATAGAAGAGACGCATCTTAACTTGTTTCAAAAAACATCTCCCACACAATCTAGGTCTACATCTGCGGCCAGCACTCCGTCTCATTCCTACAAAGGTATCTTTAATCTCTTGTTTTTTTTTCCTCGATTTCATTTCATTTCATTTTATAATCATGTGTCTATAAAGTATGAGAATTTTATTCTAATAGATCGATATCTATTACTTAGGAATGCTCACGTTCCAATGAAATACTATGATTCATAATCCTAAATATGGATCCTAAAAATGAAACATCGGCACGTAGCCATAATTATATCTTGTAAATAGTTAGATTTTTTTTTCATTTACAAGGGTATGTGTTGAAACATCTGTCTTTACTCGTTATGTACGAATATCGATACCCTGCACTCTTTAATATCTTATCACTAAGTATATAAAATATTTGTATTCTGTGAAATTCTACACGGTATATCTCATATCTCGGTAGTTTTTGTTATCTTATTGAAATAGTAAATAATAGCACGTGTATAGTTTGAGCAATTTAACGGAAAGTATGATCTTCTTGAAAAAAAAAAGTAAAAAAAAAAAAAAAAAAGTAAAGTCAAGTCATATTAAATGTACATAATACACATATTACCTGGATATTATCAAGCTCCATAATTAATTGCTAATAGTTTCACTATTGATTGCTTTCATTTTAGTTCTTCATACAAAAAACTTTCCCGAATTCCATGTGGATTGGCATGCAGTAGATGATGTAGCTCTCTACAGTGAAAATACACCAAGCAAATTAATGCGTAGCGTAACACTGAAATTGGGATTCACCAAAAGTAAGTTAAAACGATCTTATTGTTGTTAATTCTATTAAATTTTAATCATCTTAATATCATTTATACTTTTAAACATTATTTCAGAATCTATTTCACATTATCTGTATACAGCTTGAAGCTACTTTCTCTGCTTCTGTTAACAGCTATAGATAAAAAAAATAATTATGGCATCACTTAATAATATTTATCAAGTAGTATTTAACAAATCATTAGATACTTTTAGATTTCCACAACTACATGCACACATGTTATAAGACTCTGATGTTTGTAAGATCTAGACAATACCGTGCTGATGGAATTTAGTATTTTTTTTTTCACTCTATGAATTTTGATGTATGTATTCTAATATTTCTCATAATATACTTTGTAACTTTCCATATTATGCATTGACCTTCACCACCGCCAACTCACTTGCGCTATGTCATAATTAATGATCGGCAACAGTGTTGCATATTTAAAAATCAAGTCTTAGCGTATCTAAAAGAACCAATCTAAATCTCAGCTTTGAACTTCATTTTTAAACATGCATTGTGTAACGCATAGGTAGCAGCAATTTCTAAATCGTAGTTAGCGTTAGCAAATCTTTGTTCATTGCACTGTGCCAAATCTATGCAACATTGGAACAGCTTCAAGTAGCTAGAATCTAGCTATAATCATTATTTGGCATATCGTTTATACACCGACAATTCAAAGTATAGTATATCTATACAATGCAGTATTATTTGAATGCATAATTCTGTGTTTAAGATGCGTTTCAATTATCCAGTTGGTAAAACATGAATGGCAACGCAATGATACAAGTCTACCTAATCGCGTTTCAATATTTATTCCAGAGTTTCTTGGAAACGTACGAAAGAAAGTAGTTAGCACTGTTCATCGACGTTGTTATCGGCCTTCGTTACCCCAAGGAAAACCCATCTATCGCAAAGGCCCCACTGGTATACACCGTGCCGATGATAATAACATTGTCTAATTAATGTATCATACGTTTGTTACAGCTACAGGATACCGTTTAAGGAGAGGATACAAACAGCCAGCAGTTATGGAGGATAAACCTCACGATATTGACCACTTAGTATTTGTCGTACATGGCGTTGGGATGAAAAAAGATACCGGAAAGATTATACGCAACACAACATTGTACGTATACCTATTTGCATTTTTTCCTTATCAAGTTCGAAAGTCCATGTAAATAATTATTCGCTCATTTATCCATCAGCCGATGATCGTTATTCTCTTTTGAAAATCCACCTTTATTTTAACACGTATACCTCGCTCATATGCACCCTTAATTGGATTACCGTTACTCAACGCTCTTGTAGGGTTGTAAAAGTCAGAAAGTATCGAATAATTCATTCTGTTCATCAATTGCACATTGTTATGCATCTAGGAACAAGCCAGAGCGCTATTTCACATTTTATATCGCTGTATCTCTGTTTTTCAGATTTAGGGAATGCGTGGATTGGTTGAAACACAAATACTTTCCAAATTTGCCACATAGAGCTGAATTTTTTCCCGTCGAATGGAGATCATCGCTTAAACTTGACGGAGGTGAGCGCTAAGTCTGAAATATGTATTTCACAATTCAATGCTAATTAATTATCTTAATCGCATATCGTTTAACATAAATGAACTTATTATACAAATTTATACACAGATATCGTCGACGCTATAACACCTTACAGTGTACTAACTGTTAGACACATCCTAAACACATCTGCAATGGACATTCTTTATTACACAAGTCCCTTGTATGGCGGAGAAGTAAGAGCCGGTCTACAAAAGGAATTGAACAGACTTTACTTCATGTTTGCAAGCCGTCATCCTAATTGGAAAGGAAAAATATCAATCATAGCACACTCTTTGGGATGCGTTATAGTTTATGATATAGTTACGAGGTGGGCAGGACCCGAAACCAGACCACAGTCACCGTCCGAACCAGAAGAGGCACCAGAAGGATTGCAATTTCCTGTAAGTTCAACTTGGAACTAATACTTGGATTTTCTACATCAGGCACTTTATTCTCCAATCTAATCCGCGAATATTTAATTCCACAGATTGAGAATCTGTTCTGTTTCGGATCTCCGCTATCAGTTTTTTTAGCATTGCGCGACCGAACACCGGCCACTAGAATTGGTTTCATGCCTGAAGACCTATGCAAGAGATTTTACAACATATTTCACTGGTCCGATCCGGTCGCTTACAGAATGGAACCGTTATTAGAAAGAAGTTACAGCAGGGTAGAACCAGTGCTTATACCTTCGTATGGCGGAGCGGATGGACAGCAATGTGAACAGTCACCTTCGTCGTCAAGTACTCTTGATCCAAGCCTGCCTCCAGGAGGTGATTTCACTATCTCGGAAGTTAAAATCGCCTAAGACCTTCGCTATAATTGACTAAAAGCTCATTTTTCAACAGGGGAAATCGACGAGAGAGATGAAAGTCCCGTAGGTACGCCAAGCCGTAATGCGGATAAGGGATGGAGTCTTTGGGGTCTTGTAAAGGGAGGATGGAGCGCAAAAGACGGCGCATCTTTACCCATGCCAGACACGTCTCCACCGTTTCATCCAGATCAAGGTGATAGTTCTGTTATTCTCTCTTAAAAATTTGTAAATATATTTTATAAACTAGGTATTTATTTATTTATTTTTTTCTAACTCTGAGTGATTTCATACAATGTGGTTTCGAATTTTAACAATTTTAATTTTTTCATCAGAGTTGAAGCCAAGACTGGATTACGTTTTGCGAGCTGTTGGTTTGGGGCGAAATTACTTGTACACAGTGACTGCCCATACAGCTTATTGGACAAATTATGACGTCGCCTACTTCGTACTGACTAAACTCTTTCCGACACTGGAGACATGATGTTGGCTTTTATTTTATAATTTGGGCCTTTATGGACCCTGTTGAAACTTCACACTAGTCCACAACAGGCCTTCCAGGCTTGAGCTTGCTAAAGGGCCTGCCACCGAAAACAATCTGTGATAACGGAAAAACGATACAATAACATGAATAAAATAAAATAAAATAAAATAAAATAAAATAAATTAAATTAAAATAAATAAAATAAAACTATCTAGGTGTACGATTTTGCATTGTTTGCAAAATTAAGACTAAAACTGACGAGTTTCACAGTTAGGGGGGAAAGGGGGGGGGATCACATGTAATGTAATATTTACAGTATTGTACAGATGTAAAATAGTCGATGATGAATATGATACGTGTGGTTGAAAAAAAAAAAAAAAAAAAAATGATGTACAAAGAATCAGCTGCTGCGTATGTGTATAAACGGTTAAAATCTATTATAATCCGTGTTCCCACAACTATTAAACTAGCAAACATATCAATAAATTAGAATTGCTACCTAAACTAGATAAGTTATAAATTTTGCTTAGCCACACTATTTTATATTGTTTTAAAATTCTGATATAACGGCTTACAGCTGTGTTGGAAAAAAAAATATATATATATTCTCATCTTAGCAGATTCTAATCATATCTATTCTAGTTGAAAAAAAAAAAAATCATAATAATTTTACATATCGACAGTCTGATGATAATACGTCGTATATTATTAAAGAAATATAGAAACACCTATTCTGCGAATCAAGGATATTTAACAAACCTACTGTTCTTCACATGCTGCGCGCATCTTCGACCTGATCTTTATGCATGCCGAATGTGATCAGCAGCAACTCTCTCTCTCTCTCTTGTCTAATCTAAACGATGAGAGAAAAATTGATTATTTATAACTATTGTATGGTAAAATCTACAAATGCCAGTTCGAATCAAAATTTTGTTAAGAATTTTTAAAAAATGTATATATATATTTGTTTTTTTTTTTCTTATTTCTTTTTCTTTTTCTTTTGAACCGATCAAATATGGTGAGATTAATAATTGTTATGCCGATTCAGCTATTCTATAAAATATATTAATCAACTGCAATCAGCTGTATAAATTTGATATAACGCATTGGCTATAATATTATAATAGTATTTAGTAATATTAATCGTTAGTAAATTTATATATATTATGTAAATAATTGAAAATTTTTACAGAATTTAATATCTATATATACCTAATATTTGGGAAAGTGATTAGTTATTATATTCAGAATTTTATTCAAGTTTTTTTCATCATATCGCGCTCTTAAACATAGGTATATATAATGGCCCGTTTCTTCTTCAAAGTCTGACAATGTTTTTTAATCGTTAATAAACTAAACTTGTTATGTTCGTTAGCTATATAATATAAAGATCAATAATAAACAATATTCGACGTTGAATAAATTATATATATTATAGTATACTACGCATTACAACAAACTTTTCACATATTACGCATTAATTAATTAATTAATATCAATCGAGAATTAGTTTAAACAGGGTAACATATTGTGTTATGTAAATATATTATATTATAATAATCATAATATTAAATTAATAAAATATTTAGAAACGCGAATAATGCCGATAGTAGTACAACAGCTCTCTACGTACCTTATCGCACTGCGTGAGAAATAATAATATAATAACTAAATATAATTCTTTGCTGTAATACGCAGTATAAAAAAAGCATGCCGGTATATCTGCGCATACTTTAATTAATGATAATTTAAATTCATTTAAATGAATAAACTCTTATCTATTATAGATGCCACATATTATTTTTTCATTATTGTTAAGGCATACATATATTATACATAATGGGAAGAAACAGTTTCTGAATCCCTCGACATTGCAGAATACAGGAAAAAATAAAAATAAAAACAAGCTCCTATAATTTATAAATAGATATATAATACATACATAGATAGGATATGATGAAAAGTTTACATACTAAATGCGTATTTAATTTTAAGTCAATCTCATTCTAATTGAAAGCCTCTATTATACTTATATATTTATTATTATGAACACGTACGATTTATCTTATTCGAATATATTATAATAAATAATAAGGAATTATTTTCTGCGCTTATAGCAGATCAGAAGCTGCTTATAAGCCAATTTAGAGAAATTCTTTAATGAAGATGCCAAGGCCAAAATAGTAAAAGGTGCTTAAATCACATTGTATCTAATACTATATTTGATAAAAAGGAAGGAATTCTGATGAAAATTATTACTCCTTCGAAATCTACTATTATAATATTCGAACATTTAGAGACGGCCTAATAAGAGCCTGTATCAATTTGAATAAAACATCACAATGCCTTACTATACATTTAAAAAAAAAAAAAAAAAAAAAAAAAAAAAAAAAAAAAAAAAAAAAAAGTAACGTAACTATGTCCTTGATAATTATTCTCGTTAATATTTTCACAAACAACGCAAAGCTGAAAATATAATCAAAATCATTCACTAAGTATAGAGTATTGTCATTAATCTGCTCTTTGTTATTCCGCTATATGCATATTGTGTAGTTTTTTTTTTATCCTACGATAATAGTCTCAACATTTTTAAAAACTACATAGTTTCTCGACTCTTGCCTCACCTCTGTACGGCAATAGCAAAAATATTCTCGCAGTAAAACTCATCCAAAACATTGAGAATCTATTTAAATTAGAAAGAAATAGTATCGATCGATTATTATCAGAATCATGTTATGTTTGTATTGTAATTCAGAATTCGATACGTTGCGTTGATAATGATATGATATTTGTATCTCTACATCTAATAATGCGCTTAAATTATCATCGTTACTGTGCGTACTAATAATTGACTTCCGAATTTAGTCACCTTTCGTTGCATAATTAATTAATTTCTTTACTATACAATTTCAAGACTACATGAATTCTAAAGACTGCTATGATAAGCAAATCATTCATAAATATTCAACGATCGAAGTGATAGACTCGCATGCGCTATTTCTTATTTATAGTTTTAAATTGATAAAATATACAATGTTTGAAAGAAATTTGGCACACAGTAACTTTGGTGTAACAATTAATTACAATGTAATCATAGATTGCATGGGCTGATATATTATACTATATTAAAAAACAAAAACTGTTCAAATCTTTTAATATCGAATATTAATATTAGAGACTTACACACTGCTCAGCTTGATTACTAACTATTCATTATTCCGCTCTAAAACGAGATACCAGTTTCATATTATGGACTTTTTAATAATCTAAAATATATCTAATAGAAGAATTATATCAGGCCAGGTAATAAATGTTTGAATTTAACTAAGCGTCGACTAATTAAAAAAAAAAAATTACTATTAAATTATCCTTCAATGTATAGTATACATATGCTTGCATCTATACTAACAATTATCATACACCAAAAAAGAAAAGAAAAAAAAAAAAAAAAAAAAAAAAAAAGAAACATTGGATAAATTTTTATAAAAATAATTATTAGGAGGTCATTGTAACTATAACATTATTATACTATAGTAGTTTTAAAGAAAAGTTCATTTTATTTTGCAGTTTGAATACAAATGTTGTTACTACTATATATCGTCTATTTAATATTTTACTAAGTTGAGTATTACCTTTTCCAACATTGTTATACTAAAAGTAAATATCAGTTTGCTTCCTGAGTTCCCTGATTATGATTTATTCTGTTAATAAAATCAAGACGGTGATAATTTTCAATCATTTTTATTCATCGTTTTTTTTTTTTTTATATAATTACAACTATCGTTAATCTAGATACACATCATTCAAGACCGTGAGCTCTCTTAATTCCCTCGTTAACTTCGCGTTTAGCATTTTCCAAGTCTATATAAGACTGCACTGCCAATTCCAAAGTGCATTTTATGTTAGAATCTGCGTCTATGTAACTCTGAATAAACTTCAATTCATCGCCGTCGAATTTAGCATCAGCCGAAGCAGACGTCGGATGAATTTTGTGATACAATTGAACCAGTAATACGGCGTCGTCCAATCTTCCCGTCTCTATATTCTCCAAAAGTAATTTATCCACATCTCTATTCCAAGCTAGATAAAAAACTAACGGACCAAAGTGCCTCGTCGATCTCAAATGTTGAAAATGCTTGCAGCTATTCACATGGGAATAAACTGTACCAGTTATTTCATGATACTCTGGATCGTTTGGCTCAAATTGTACGCAGGCAAGGTTCAACACGAACTCATATTCTTCTCGATTGAGTAGATCCTGGAATAAAAACAGTCTAAATGTGTTAAACTGATACCAAAATATTTCTGATTATGTGTGTAAACTAGGGTGGTTCAAAAAAGACCTAATTTCTCAGATGTTGCTGCTCATTCGTGAATATGTTGTTTGTGATTTTGAAGAATTATTCAATTTTTTTTTAGCTCTATAGGACAATATTTACTACTGCCTTAGTGAAGTTGAAATTTCGAAATTTTGCCATTTTTGGCAATTTCAAAGTTCTCAGATCAAAGTCTTCATCTGGCTACCTCTAGGTTCTCATTCAATGAGGATGTTGGTTCAAGATGAGACTCGTACGATAATATTTAGTACTGCTTCAGAGACATTGAAGTTTTTTCACTATTTAGGAGTTTTCTTAGAGATTGGATCGCCAGGTGTTGCTCATGTGACAGTCTTTTCTTACCATTTTAAGGAAGAAGTACACGAAGTTTGCAGTCTGTGGGACCATTTTTACTACTGCCTCATGTTGCTAATTTTACTTGAAGGAAAGTCGCCCTCGATGAGGTAGTAGTAAAAATGGTCCCGCAGACTGCAAACTGCTTGGATTTCTTCCTTATATTGGTAAGATGAAACTGTCTCATGAGCAGCACCTGGCGATCGAATCTCCGAAAAAACGCAAAATATTGAAAAAAACTCCAATGTCTCAGAGGCAGTACTAAATATTATCGTACGAGTCTCATCTTGAACCAACATGCTCATCGAATGAGAATCTCGAGGTAGCCAGATGAGCGCTTTGATCTGAGAACTTTGAAATCGCCAAAAATGGCAAAATTTCGAAATTTCAACTTCACTGAGGCAGTAGTAAATATTGTCCAATAGAGCTAAAAAAAAATGGAATAATTTTTAAAAATCACAAACAACATATTCACGGATAAGCATCAACATCTGAGAAATTAGGTCTTTTTTTAACCACCCTAGTGTAAACTAATGATTCTCACCGTCAGATACTCATTTTGAAATAATTTCGGAGTATCGATCTCTCTACCTTCTATAGGAAAGTATACTTGGTTCAATCTCTGTCTTTCTTTTTCATTTGCGTTTCTAAGAGTGCCGTCTGTATCTCTGACGACAATAATTCTTTCTAAATTAGTTATCCCAAAAGATATATCAGTGAATACAATTCTTGATGTGTCGTATCCCTGCAGCGCAGGATCAAATGATATTACGGCTGGAATTTCTTGTTTCTTTTTTACAACAGGTGGCATTTGCAGACGTAATTCTGATTTTGTTTTCGCATCGTTTAAAGCCGCTTCAAGTTCTTCGTTGGTCATAAATTTGTAGGTTGGAGGCTCGAGTTTTTCACCATCTTTTCGCTCACGGTATACTTTCTTCAAATCTACTCTCGTCAACGTTTTAAGAAGACTCTGAATTTCGGGATTGAAAAATAACGGCGCTGGGTCTCGATCATTGTCTACAATTTTTTTTTTTTTATACAATATTATTATCAAATCGGTTTTTATTTTTAATATAATTACAAGTTAACCTATAAACTACAATAACATTAGTTTATTATTATATCTGTATACCGTTTTCTGTTGTTGTAGAACTGAAATGTCTGCACTTTGTGTAAAGTGAATTATTTAATTGCGGATTACGTATCAACGCATTCAAACTAGATGAGAATATATTGTTTTTAAATACTTTTGCAACTCGTGCACCGGTGCATGCCATTTTTTTTTTTAGGCTAAGACTATACAATTCTATAGACGATACGAGTTGAGGGGGGGGGGGGGGGGGGGGGGAGGGAGATCGAGCACTGACTTATCGACCGAGTCTAGCATGTCGGTAAAGAAGAAAAAAATTGTACGAACACGCGTTTTGTTGTTCATTTTGCAAATTCTTGACAAAAATAACAGCGGTAATCAATTGAAAATCGATTTTTTCACGGATTATTGTTATTATTATTATTTTACGAACACAGTGACAAGTTTTGTTGTCATTTTTGTAAAGATTGTATACAATGCCTACCTTACCATATAAGTAATCAGACCTGTCTGTGTACCGATTTCTGTTGTTGTAGAACTGAAATGTCTGCACTTTGTGTAAAGGGAATTATTTAATTGCGGTTTTCGCATCAAGGTATTCAAACTAGATGAGAATATATTGTTTTTAAATACTTTTGCAACCCATGCACCATTTTTTTTAGGCTAAAACTATACAATTCTATAGACGATACGAGTTGACGGGGGGAAGATCGAGCACTGACTTATCGACCGAGTCTAGCATGTCGGTAAAGAAGAAAAAATGGTACGCACACGCGCTTTGCTGTTCGTTTTGCAAATTCTTGACGAAAATAACGGCGATAAACAATTAAAAATCGATTTTTTTACGGATTATTGTTATTATTATTATTTTACGAACATAGTGACAAGTTTTGTTGTCATTTTTGTAAAGATTGTATACAATGCCTACCTTATCATATAAGCAATCAGACATGCGTGTGTTATGTGTAGTTACACAGATTGACAACAGTACAGCGGGCTTTGCGATTTATCTTATTAAATTTGACGTGACTGTGACAGGTAGAGGCGCGTTTGAGGTAAAAAGAACAGTGATAAATATTAGAAATATAATATTTAAGAATTGTGTTTGGATAAAATCGTCTTTATATCTACCTAGTGAGTATTTGAAAAAAAAAAAAAAAAAAAAACAATCATAACCCGCTTACTATGTTAAATGAGCGATAATGAATGATATTAAAAGAGGTTATGGGTCGACTAAATAATAACCTATAAATAGTTAAAATAACATATTTTTTTTTTTCCTCATCAGTATAATAAAACGTGGCACTAAATCGAGGGATGTGGACTACTACAAGGATAATATCAAATAACAATATATAATATGTCGAAAATTTTTTGACAATAATATTAATAAAATAAATAAATAAACTAAAACTAATAAATTAGTAAAATTAAAATGGAAAATCATTCAGTTCATATAAACAGTGTGGTACAATGTCCTAGAGAGAGCGAAGATCATTTTACAATGGGCTCTAATATTCCGTCAACCAAAATCTATACGGATAAAAATAAAAGAGAAGATGAAATAGTATTGGCCAGCGATTCTAAAGGCGGATTATTCAACCCTAGAGCTATGTTGTTCTTGACACTTTGGTACTTCTTTAGCGGATGTACACTGTTCTTGAACAAATATATACTCTCTTACATGGAAGGAGATCCAACTATTCTAGGTAATCATCAGATTAATTGAATAATAAATAATAAATAATAATCATTAATCATTGATATTCAATTGTTTTTCTCTTAAGGTGCGTGCCAGATGCTTATGACCGCAACTTGCGGATTTATACAAATGTATTTTCCCTGTGGAATGTATAGAGCTAGTCCCAGGCTCACTAGACCGCCCGGTTTTTATAAACACATGATACTTGTCGGATGTACTAGATTTATTACAGTTATACTGGGATTGGTAGCGCTGAATTATGTCGCTGTTAGTTTTACTGAAACTATTAAAAGCAGCGCTCCACTTTTTACCGTATTTATTAGCAGATACTTATTGGGTAAGGCGATAATCCCTTAATTAGAATGTTATGAATCGTTAAGGTTGTTAGCTTGTAAAAGCGGTTTTCGACAAATTTTTGTGAAATTTTACTGGTGAATTGCTTGAAACAAGTTCTACAACATGAGACGAAGTTCATTGACTTTTACCGTATATTAGTGATAAAAAAAATGATTGAAGTTCACATTATTTGCATACGTACATAGGGAAAATGCCAACTTTTATCACTCTCACGTTTTTTATGATTCAACTAGTCGACAAATTTCAATGAAAAACTAGTATGTTATGAATTGAAATTTAACGAACATTTTGAGACTAGAAACAAACGTATTTAGCGTGTAATAAGAAAGATATTGTTAGTTAAACTCAAGTCTCTTTTAGATATTTGCGTGTAAATCAAATGCTGATGTGATAGACGTGACAACAGTGCTCACGTAGCTCAAACGGACGGCTCGAGCGGATTCTTCCGTTATATACACGTAATGTTGCCACGATCTATTATAACTTCGATTCAATGCGCGTGTGCCTATGCCTAAAAGAAATGTGAACTGTACCTTGACAAAAGTTTGACAACTTCGCCGTTCTCAAAAATTCTTGAAAAATATTAGAAAGAATTTGTTTAATCATCAAAACATTTTGATACGGTTTGCATAATATCATAGCATGTAATTGATAGTGTGTAATATTTGATTTTGTGACTTATTTATTACTGTAGTCATTCTAGAACTATCGTCAACTAAAATAAACTTTTGACTGTGACTATAACAAGCTAACAGCCTTAAAGTCTAAAATTACTTTAAAGATCATTCAGCCTTACACTACTTTCTGTTATACTGAAGATGTTGGGAGTATAGACTCGAAAGAATTTCTTCGGAAAGTAAGACCTGTGTAAATCAAGTAAATATAATTTTCAGGTGAACATACCGGCCTGTATGTTAATTTATCGCTAATCCCAGTGATGGGCGGACTAGCTTTGTGCTCCGCTAATGAAATAAGCTTTGATTTGAGAGGTTTCGTTGCTGCTATGGCTACTAATCTTACAGAATGTTTGCAGAATGTATATTCAAAGATGTTAATAAGCGGGGATGACTTTAAATACACGTAATACACGTTACAGTATATCGTTAAATTTTATTCATTAGAATTGTTCTCGTATCGATTACACGCATCTTGGGGGTCTAGGAATATTGATATATCTTGATTCCATATCCTGTGATCATTCAATAATCAACATATATCAACGTTTCTATACTCCAAGTTGCGTATACCCGAGTAAACTAACTACGTAAGTTTAATTTATGATCAAAACTCATTACAGGCCCGCAGAGTTGCAGTTTTATACAAGCCTGGCGTCTGTAGTAGTTCAAATTCCTGTATCAATAATGCTGGTCGATCTACCAGCCCTTCAACACTCGTTGAGTTTGAGATTATTCTCCGCCTTTTTACTCAACGGAGTATTCTTCCATTTTCAAAGTATTACTGCATATGTGTTGATGGACTATATCAGTCCCGTTACACACAGGTGAGTTTTATTCTTCTACCATATAAACTGCTTGTAAGAAACGTATGTAATTTTGAATAACTTCTCTAATTACTCATGTTTTCATTTCCTATCTAAAATAGCGTTGCTAACACAGCAAAGAGAGCATTCTTAATATGGCTTTCAGTCTTGCTTTTCAACAATCCGGTAACCGGCTTATCAGCATTGGGAACTTCCTTAGTGATAGCCGGTGTGCTTTTGTACAATCGTGCTCAACAGTACGATAAAATGAAGTTAGCGAATGCTAAGCGCGCTTCAAAAGTTAGTTTACAATGATATAAGAGAAAGAACGATGATAGGAAGAATAGTAAATTTTTTGTTTGATCAATTGTGTGGATCGGACGGATATAAACGAACTTTAACGCTCGACATGATGATCTTTGCTTTAATATTTACTCTGGGAGAAATTTTTATCATTAATGTACTTACATCGAAGAAAGAGTCTATTTATTACCTATTATCAAAATAATGATGAGTAGATGAGGATAATAATTTAATATCGATAGACCATCGTTATACATTAATTTATAAAAAAAAAAAGAAAAGAAAATCTATGTAGTATATTAAGTATAAATAAGTGTAGACCGGATAGATAATAATTTATTGATTTATTTATTTCAAGATTTTCATTTATTTTATTTTATTTTTTTATTTTATCTGGTTTGAAGTAAATAAATCTTATAGAAATTTTATTCAAAGCTCATATCATACAGCAATAAAAGCATAAGTATGTATGTATATGTACTATGAATAAAATGAATCGATGAAAACGGTGAAATAAATTAGAAGAAGACTAGAAGGTAAATAGAATTTGTTTTCAATAGATTGTTTTCTATTGAAAACCCAACATTCCTGTACTATCCAGAGTGTAGCGATTTAGTAATTTTAGTTTTATTACAAAGTTAATTAGTAAACAGAGAATAAGTGAATTACATTCATTGCGCTCAAACCATTTTTACTCTATGAACTCGACGTTTGGGTGGCGATTAACAAATTCTTGAAGTAGAATTTTTAATTCTCCTTAATCGGAATAATTGTACTGAAAAAATTTTTATCTCTGGATGTAAAATTGATCGATGGAAAAAAAAAAAAATTATAATTCCAGAACGTATTTAAAGATCAACTTAATAGTGGAATTGAAGGTTTGTGTGGTATCGATCATATTATAGTTGTTTGTTACTGTGTTACTATCTTCGATTCGCAGCGCACAAATATTATTATTGATGTATGTACAATGGAGAGTAGAAAACTTTTGATAACTTAATTAAATTAATATATTATACATCTCTATACAGTAAATAAATTATACCTTTTGTAAATAATATGGCATAGATTTGAAAATAAAAAGAAAAAATTATGACAAAAGCAATTTATGTAATTTGTCTCGCTCCAGTTTTTCAGTTTCTTATTGGTTCCTATTTTGAAAATGATGATAATCGCTTTTGGAGAAAAAGATAATTTTGTAAATTGTCCATACAGTTGTAAAATTTATAACAAGTGTTAGTAGGTGTCTCATTGAGTAGCTTTCAAGGCTTGGTCAAGATCCAGCAATATATCATGTTCAGATTCAAGACCGATTGACAAACGTATTAGTTGATCTGTGATCCCAAGTTTGACTCGTTCTGCCTCTGGTACAGATATGTGCGTCATAAGAGATCTGAAGGTTGAAGAAACAGAATTAGTTTAGAATATAAACATCAAATTAATAATCTCGAGTAAAATTGATTAAAAAAAATTGATATTCTTCATTTCTATCATGAAAAAGTATAAAACCTACGGTATTTGCGCGAGAGACTCGTATCCTCCAAGGGATTCGGCGAGGGTAAATAACTTAAGAGCTTCTAAAAACTTGGCGGAGTCTCCCTTTAAGTAAAATGAAATCATGCCACTGTGACCGCCTGATTGCCTCAGGGCGAGTTCGTGCTGCGGATGAGAGACGAGAACTGGAAGAAAAAAGAAACTGTTTTGGTTCTGCACTCTTATTTTATGTGATTTTGTAATAATCCGCAATAACACCAGGCAGAACTTACGAGGATGCATAACTTTGTCGACGAGCGGATGTTTTTCTAAAAACTTAGCTACTGCAAGACCGTTCTTTTGGTGCTGCTGCATTCTCAGCTCCAAAGTCTTCAAGCTACGGTTCACCTGGGCACAATCGTACGGCGATGGAACGATTCCCATTGCTTATAAACAGAAAGAAACAAGAATTAACAGATAGTTTCAGACTAAGGGCTAAATTAATGCTGTTCATTATTTTTTTCACATAGAATAGTTCATTGTATTCAGCTTGAACCAAACATATTAAACTAACGAACATATGAGACTATGAAATATGTTGTTAAAAATAAAAGCGATGATTACATAACGGTAATCGAGCTATCCTGCTGAAAACGGTGTTAATTATCGCAAGTCTATCAGATCATACAATTTTGTGCCTACCATATTGAATGAATCGTAATCTTTTCTCTATGTCATCTCTCTTAGTGACTGCTGCTCCCATGATAACATCCGAGTGTCCGTTCATGTATTTAGTTAGAGAGTAAACAACAATATCTGCGCCTAACTCCAAGGGTCGCTATATGTGAAAATATTATTATTTCATGAGAATTTATGGGAATTTGAATCTATTCAGAAAAGGTAACGATGTCTGACCTGGAAGTAGCAAGTGAGAAAAGTATTGTCAACTACTAATAAAATTTCTGGATGTTTGGCTTTCAGTAAATCGGCTATGGCTTTAATATCTGCCAATTTCAGCAGAGGATTCGTAGGTGATTCCAGCCATACCATCTGAAAATATATAATAATATTTATGGATTGGGGTATATGAATGTAAAACGGTTTCATCTTTCAATGCTCGATATAACGATTGGCAATAAATCGAGCAAGTGATGATTGTACAATAGTGTGCTCATCTATGCTGCAATCAATATCTCTATTATACAGCTTAAAAATGAATGAATGAATTACTATCTGCATATTGAAGATTGCAGATTGTTCTTCAGTTAAACTATTACACAAGCGATAACTCAACAGTATCTCTATTCGATAAAGTATTTCAATTTTAGTATATGTGGTAGAAAAAAGAAATTAAAGTTTAATTTATTTCTTGGGTAAATAATGGTCATAAAAATTCTGAATACCTTTGTGTTGGTCTGTAATGCTTGCTCGATACCTTTCGCACTTGTAGTGTCGACAAAGGTCACTTCAATCGCCTGTTTCGTGGCACATTTTTGAAAGAATCTGTACGTACCACCGTAGATATCGTCTCCGCACACGATGTGGTCGCCTGCTTCAAGCAAAGAGGTGATTGAAGTTGTAGCGCCGAGTCCGGAAGAGAATACTAACGCATGTTCAGCATCCTCAATGGACGCTAAGCAAGCTTCAAGAACGCTGCGGGTTGGATTACCAGATCGAGCATATTTATAGCCCTGGTAGAGAGGGAATAATCATAAAACAGAATAGTTGTAGAAGATATGTGTGATTTACAGTGAAAATCATTGCTTTTTTAATACTATATGTATTCAATCACTAATTATATATATATATTTGTGAATTATTTAAATAATAATTATACGAATTGTAGATACAATTGACAATCGAGTGGTTATTTTAAATTTTTTTCTAATAATAGATTAAGATCTATAGACCAATTAATGTTTTAATCCAGAGAAGATGTGCGACTCTCAGCATTAAAATAAATTGGGAGTCATATTCTATGATGACTGGAATGGGATGGAGTAGACTGACTTCATTTACATGCATACTATAAACATATACATACAGATAGATGTGTAAACATACATAATGATTTATTCTACAATTTAATTTTATCAAAGCTAACATCACTATGTAACAATTCACATGGGGCATCATTTGAAAAATGCTGACATCATGTCTTGGGGAAAAGGCAATTAGTGATAGACGATTCGTAACACCAGACTCATTCTGATGTGTTAATCTGCTCGTCATGTTATTGGGGAAAATGACGAAGGGATAAAGAAAATGATGAAGCGTTATGCTTCAATCGGTAAGGCATAAGGTTTATGATTAGGAAAAATTCGATTGAGCTTATCCTTGGTATAACAGACAAGAACATTTTTTAGGTAGATTTATTTTGTCTGGGTGGATAATTCCTATCTTAAAACAAGTCAATAATTAGTTTTGATAAAGAGAGCAAAGACTTTTCATCTAACTGTCATATCCTCAATGAATTAGCATACTTGTATTCTGCGTATTGTATGTTTACAACAAGAATTCAGCAGACATACACTGCGCATAATGTAGCAGCTGTTTATTTGCTTCTTTTTCATTGTGTTAAATAACTTTGCAACAAGTTAATGACGTTAACACAATTTGGCACAGGAATCGGTTGAATAATTTGTAAAACTGGTATTGAATTTGAGCCAAATCAATAGAGGCATTTTTTGTAGGGGAGACGAAAATACGTTTTCTACGAAAGATTATTATTTCCTCAATTCTTTGTGCGATTTAAATGAAATTTATTTAGTTGGTATTTCTTACAGCACTGAAATTTCTCGCCAAATAGCAGAATTTGGAGATCAGAGATTGCGTTTCACAAAGTAATCAGATCATTGGGATACGTTTTTCAACTATTTGAAATAATAGAAGCCTAATGCAATGAAAAAAGAGAAGCAAATTTTTACTACCAGATTTCTGTTACAGCTTATTCACCGAGAAATTTATTATCTAATCTCATATGTTAATAGTCTTTTATCGTCTCATGAAGATCAACAAGAATACTTGCATTGTTAGTTTTTATTATCAAAGACCACTTCAACGATTATTTGGGACTGATATTTGGAAATGAGTTCAATAACCACTGGCCTCAATTTTCAAATCAAGACTATAGTTATAAGGTGATAAAGAAAATTCAATCTAAATACAAGAAAATCTTCCAGGCACCACCTCGATGCTTTAAGGGATCATTTTCAGAGTAAAAAAAATGTCTGATTATTAGATTAAAAAGTAAATTGAAAACCGTTTGAAAAAAAATAATTAAAGAAAAAACTTGTTCTCACTCTGGCTACACCAGGTCTGTCTTGACGAAATGTAGTGGACATCACAAGGGGTGGTATAACAGAGCAGTGTTCCCATTGTAACGGATCTTGTCCTGAATGAATGGCTCTTGTTGCAAATCCTTCCTTAGTATTGGTAGGCATTTTCTATTGTGATTGTTCTGCAATGTGAAATGAAAAATGATCTTATTGGTCAATTTTTATAAACGTATTGATACAATAGCTTATATTCTCTACTATAGCTGAGATACAAACGCTGTGAATTGTGTAATACACCATTATATATACCCTACTTTAAGAAACAATATCAATTGTTATCAATTATTATCAATTATTATCAATTTTGTATTATCTATTAACACGAGTTTTAAATAATAATCCAATGGTGATTGTACTACATAAGTATGTGAAATAATAAAACTGCAACAACGATGATGATATATATCATCAAGTTACATTCTCGTATATACATGACTCATAATTCCGAGGGGGTAACCACTTCAAACTTGTGTGTCCCATCTATTTCACATTTCAAAATCATTTCATATGATTTCACAACTATTTCATATCATTTCACAGGCATTTCACAAGCATTTCATACCATTTCATACCATCTCACAGTCATTCCAAACCATTTCAGACTATTAGAAACCATTTCAGACCATTTCAAACCATTTCAACCCATTTCACAGTAATTTCAAGATAATTTCATACCATTTCATAGCTAACTGTCCCAACTATTTCACGAGTCGTTACCCCCACGCATAATTCCACCTCAAACCGGATATAATAAATCAAAAATTGAACTTGATTTCGCCCCTATTTTTCAAGTTACACGGGGGTGAAATTTACGAGAAAGAGCCAAAAATCGAAAACATACTCCCCTTCAAATGGTCAGATCTTTAATTGTGTTCATCCTAGAGATCTCATCCAAGAACCATTCTAGAGCTATTGAATGACACTATTATTATATATTTATTGAATTCTGCGATAACGAACAATTCCATTTGTTATAAACAAATATATTATTCAAACTTGGTTTTCAAGACAAAAACACGCGTGAAAATTACCCCAAAAAAATACGAGCTTATTCCTTGATCAATTCTCTACAAAACTGTTAAGTTTCATAATGAAACTCCGATGAAAACTATGTTAAAACGATTTATTTATAAACAACGGCGTGCGCTGGCGCTGAAAGACCGGGCTCGGATACGTGTAGCTGGCGCAAGGAAGAAATGGCGGGGCAGTAGATCCATATTCAAAAGATTGGCCATATCAGAAAACAATATATCATATCAGTTTATTAAATATTCAACTAACAACGAGTGAATCAAAATCCTACATAAATCTTACATAAAGATCCTCTAGTCACATTATATTATACAGAATACCCGGAAGTCGTTATATTTGCTTACAATTAGTGGTTTATTTCGAAACAACGGCCTCCACTAGGACTTTACGACATCAGAGTATTTTTCTCATGGGCGCAGAATAATAAAAATATTAGAAAATATTAATTATTAGAATTTTTCACCAAAGACGATTACCAAAAAGAAGCAACTGCATTGCAACCTCGTTTTGAGAAAGCCTAATTAGTTCGTAGTACAATACTACCTCGTTATAAGAGACCGTTAGGGCGGTCAGGCGAATAGGATTCCAGGAAATTCGTCGCCGAAGCGTTCCCCCCACTACTGTCTGGAAAGCTCGGGAATCGCACATGTGTTAGTGTGTCAGTGAGCTTCACCACTCCTCGTTATAAGAGCATCACAGTTACACCGCACGTGAGACACGAACGCATTGCCCACAGTGTTGCTTTATAGTATAAGTACGGTAAGTATCAAAAAAGCTTATTGAATATCATTATAATTAGGAAAACTATGGCAATAAACTAACTCACAGAGTTGTAAGAAACTGTTTTTTTGACATTCGGTAGAATATAAAGGTTGAAATACAAAGCTCGTGTCAGTATTGCTAAAATTTTCAACCTTGACATCCCAACCTCTCTAACACAAGAAATTGCTTTACATTACTCAATGAGTCCTATTGTTAATAAATACGTGTGTTTATTATCGAAACATAGCATATTAAAAATAGTCATCTCCTTAAAGCCTGTCTTGAAATTCCTGCCTTTTTATACCGTGCATTTTCGTGGAAGCGTGACATGCCTAGATCCGAAGATAGCCGAACGCACGCCCTATTATATACAAGCGTCCACAAATGAGTCGTGTTGAGGTGGCCGTAAGGCGGAAATGGCAATTGTTTCAGTGGTTATCAAGTCCTTGATTGACTGAGTATATATATATATATATATCAGTGATTGACTGTCTAGTAATAAACAATTGCCGTTTAATAAAAACATCGAGGCTCGACATCTGACGGCTTGCCGTTTATTTTTTACGATTGAGCCTTGACAGTAAGCCGTCAGATATCTAGCCTCGATGTTTTTAATAAACGGCAATTGTTTATTACTAGACAGCCAATCAAGACCTATTGGTAACCACTGAAACAATTGCCGATTCCGACTCTCGGCCATCTCAACACGAATCATTTGTGGATGGTTGCATATAATAGGGCGTACGTTCGGCTATTTTCGGATCTAGGACCTAGGCATGTCGCGCTTTTACGAAAACGCACGGTATATGTGTAAAAATTCATTCCTACGTGTATGCTTTTAGTTATAATATGTATGTATGTATGTATGTATATTGTGGACAGGTAAGGCAAGATGGCTGCATCGTTGGTAAAAATCGAAGAACCAGAGTATCTAGAAAGTCCTGGCGCAGAAACGAATGAATCGAGTGAAAGCATGGCAACAGATTCGCATACTACAGCATCCTCGCACAGGATAGAAAAAATTCAACCGCCATCCAAAAGGCGAAGTTTCACAATGAAAGAGAAATTACAAATTTTGAAATGTCTAGACACTGAATCTGTACATTCGATATGTCTTAAATATGATTTACACCAAAGTGTGTTACGCAAATGGTTGCAAAGAAAAGCAGAGATGATAGAAATTTGCCAAAAGGAAAATCTGCAAAATCGGAAAAAGAACAGGACAGCAGCAAATGTCGACATTGATAATGCTCTATATGAATGGTTTTTGAAAGCAAGAACAAGTGGTATACCACTTACTATGTCGGTTCTACAAAGAAAGGCGCTAACATTGAATGCGGAATTAGGTGGCAATAAAAAATTTTGGGCTAGTAACGGCTGGTTTTATAGGTGGAAACTTCGGAAAGGAATTCATCGACTAAGTGTAGCTGATGAAAAATCGTCAGCCAATACAGAAGCAGCAGATGAGGATAAAATCGAATTTTTAAATATTGTCATCAAAGAAGAGCATTCATGAGCTCAAATTTTCAACTTTTATGAAAACACCCCCTTCAACGTCCATCTAAAAACAATTACCATGAAAGATGTAATCGAAAGGATTAAGGATTCATGGAAGGAGATAACTCCAACCACTATATCTACAAATGCTGCAGAAAATTTGGCCAACTGAAACTTGTAGCATCGCGATGCAGAGTGAAGAAGAAGAAGAGACAATTTTGAAAACTTTCGAGCCCACTTGTAGGAGCCGAGTCTGAGGATACTTTTATTCACGGACCGGATGGGACAACGCAAAAACAATGTTGGAAACGATGAAGAAAGTTCAAGGATACGAGATGGTGAATGAAAATAGCGGTCAGGAGTGGATAGCAAGAGTATAAAAGCCGATAACAAAAAATCAATTAATAGCTATTAAGAGATACTCTGATGCTGAAAAGTCCTAGTGGAGACCGTTGTTTCTAAATAAACCATTAATTGTAAGCAAATATAACGACTTTCGGATATTCTGTATAATATAATGTGACTAGAGGATCTTTATGTAAGATTTAGGATTTTGATTCACTCATTGTTAGTTGAATATTTAATAAACTGATATGATATATTGTTTTCTGATATGGCCAATTTTTTGAATATTGATCTACTGCCCCGCCATTTCTTCCTTGCGCTAGCTACACTGCCGTGCTAAGCACAAAGGTGGTAACTGACTTTTTCGTCAAAAACGAGTTAGGACTCTAAGATGGTATAATAACAATCGACGAATATTTTCATCATATTATTAAACATTCTAATTCATTTTTTCATAATAAAATTACGCTATTAAAGTTACCGTATCTTCGTTAAAGTTGTCAATTACTAGAATAATTAGCCGTATTTAACAGTAATATTAATACAACAGTAACGAATAAGATAAGCTTTTATCTTTTCGATTCAAATCAAATTTTAAAATCGTTCGACTTCGAATATAATTCTTAATTACTGTGAAAATTGAAAATTGAAAACTGTCAATATCTCAAGATGGCCAAAAATGCAGTTACCACCTTTGTGCTTAGCACGGCAGTACACGTATCCGAGCTCGGTCTTGTAGCGGCAGCGCACGCCGTTGTTTATAAATAAATCGTTTTAACATAATTTGCGTCGTAGTTTCATTATGAAACTTAACAGTTTTGTAGAGAATTGATCAAGAAATACGCTAGTATTTTTTTTGATAATTTTCACGCGTGGTTCTTGCCTTGAAAACCACGTTTGAATAATATATTTGTTTATAACAAATGGAACTGTTCGTTATCGCAGAATTCAATAAATATATAATGATAGTGTAATTCAATAGCTCTGGAATGGTTCTTGGATGAAGTCTCTAGGATGAATACAATTAAAGATCTGACCATTTGAAGAGGAGTATGTTTTCGATTTTTGACTCTTTCTCCTGAATTTCATCCTCGTGTAATTCGGAAAATAGGGGTGAAACAATTTTAAAAAAATTGTTTGATGAATTTATATGTCCCATAGAATGGCTCAAAAAAATTATAGCAAAAACAATTCATGTAATATTTGTTGCTCCAGTTTTTCAGATTCTTATTAGTTCTTATTTCGAAAATGATAATTAAATCTATTTTGGCGGAAAAAATATGATTTTTAAAACCGAGATACAGGTAAAATAATTTATTATTTCATTTCATTAGTTATTTACATTACTGGATTTCACATAGTATAGACCTGGTGAAGTATTAATGTTTTTTTTTTTTATACAATTAAATATAAACTGGAATGGGCTCAGATAATTATTTCTGAACAATCAATCTCGTTTTATCCGGATATAATCTGTAATAAATAACTATTTTGTACGATATTGCTTCAAGCCTTGATGAAGTTATAGATAACTTTGAGCAACTCCTGATAAGAGTTTTTAATCGATAACTCTTGACGTAAAAGTTTCGACGTTATAATGATCAAGAAAAATAGCATGTATTCTCATTTGTAAAAATAAAACCGACGTTCTTTCGCTATAATTAACCATCCAGTAAATATTGCGTGTATATTGTATACTTCCACCTGTTTAAAAAAAAAAACTAAAGATAGCATTTACCAATGGAATACACATACATTGACGATCAATATAGTAGATTATTATTTACGATTATTTAAAGATGATACGTGTCTATAGTATAATTAGATAATGAATTTTAACAACAAAGTGAATTGTATTTCACTCAATTAAGGCTATTCTGTGAAAGGCAGCAAAGTTATTATAATTTTACATTATATATATATTATTACCAGAGAGAAAGAGATGAGAAAATAAGAAATAATAATAATAATATTAAAATAAAACTCAATAAATATAATTTTATAGAACAAAAAGATGATGATTAATGATCTAATAATTTTATACATTATTATCAGCTATATAAATGTGTAACTTTTTCACATATCGAAGGATTTATGAACCAAAACTTTAAAAGTTATAGACTCAAAATAGTAACGATATAGTAGTTTAGAACAAGAAATACCGTATTGATAAATGAAAGATATTTAAAACTAAACATAAAATAGTATAACATGTAAAAATTGGCCTGCAATACGCATCAAGCGTATATTGTTAGTATATTGTGCACCAAGGGGGGGAATGATGGCCATTTCGAGCGAGGATGAGATGTTTAAAAACTCAACCGAGGTAGAAATGGCCAATTCCCCCCTAATTGCACACTGTATTTTTTTTATAATAAGGGCACGAAAGGGGCCTTATTTGATGCGCATCGATCGGACTGAGGATGAATGTACATTCCCTCCCGCTGTTAGATATTCGGTACTCACGATGGAAACACGTGATTCTCCCCCCCCCCCCCTTCCCGACAAGTATGAAAAAAAGGCTCATTTCATGCCCGTGTTATGAAAACGAAATATTTCTATTTAGGAAACAATAATAATTGATGTATGAATGTAACAATTTAAAATAATGATTGCGAACAAGGCTCTCCAGATATGCATACCGAAAGAAAAACGTTTGTGTATGCTGATCTTTCGGAAGAACATTGCATATATGAGATAAGAATTTCTGTTTAACAGTTATTGCAAAATCGTCACGAAACAAAGTTAAAAAAGCCGAATAAATGATTACATCAGATTCTAAAGCCCTATTTATTAGCTTTTGTGAATTGTCCATTCAGTTATAAAATTTATATTAGTATTAGGTATTTCATTGAGCAGCTTTCAAGGCTTGGTCAAGGTCCAGCAATATATCATGCTCGGATTCAATACCAACTGACAAACGTACTAGTTGGTCTGTGATCCCAAGTTCGGCTCGTTCTGCGTCTGGTACAGACGCGTGCGTCATAACAGATCTAAAGGTTGAAAAAACAGAATTAGTTTAGGATATAAACATCAAATTAATAATCTCGAGTAAAATTGATTTAAAAAAAACTGATGTTCTTCATTTCTATCATGAAAAAGTATAAAACTTACGGTAATTCAGCGAGAGACTCGTATCCTCCGAGGGATTCGGCGAGGGTAAATAACTTAAGAGCTTTTAAAAACTTGGCTGAGTCTCCCTTCAAGTAAAATGAAACCATGCCGCTGTGACCGCTGGATTGTCTCAGGGCGAGTTCGTGCTGCGGATGAGAGGCGAGAACTGGAAGAAAAAAGAAACTGTTTTGGTTCTGCACTCTTATTTTATGTGATTTTGTAATAATCCGCAATAACACCAGGCAGAACTTACGCGGATGCATAACTTTGTCGACGAGCGGATGTTTTTCTAAAAACTTAGCTACTGCAAGACCGTTCTTTTGATGCTGCTGCATTCTCAGCTCCAAAGTCTTCAAGCTACGATTCACCTGGGCACAATCGAACGGCGATGGAACAATTCCCATTGCTTATAAACAGAAAGAAACTAAAATTAACAGATAGTTTCAGACTAAGGCAAATCAATGCTGTTTATTATTTTTTTCACATAGAATACTTCATTGTATTCAGCTTGAACGAAACATATTAAAGTAACGAGCATATAAGACTATGAAATATGTTGTTAAAAATAACCAGCGATGATTACATAATGGTAATTTATCTTTCCTGTTGAACACGTTGTCAATTATCGCAAGTTATCAAAGCAGACAATTTTATATCTACCATTTTGAATGAATCGTAATCTTTTCTCTATGTCATCTCTCTTAGTGACCGCTGCTCCCATGATAACATCCGAGTGTCCGTTCATGTATTTAGTTAGAGAATAAACAACAATATCTGCGCCATACTCCAAGGGTCGCTATAAGTAAAAATATTATCATTTTATAAGAATTTATAGGAATTTGAATCTATTCTGAAAAGGTAACGATGTCTTACCTGGAAGTAGCAAGTGAGAAAAGTATTGTCAACTACTAATATAATTTCTGGACGTTTGGCTTTCAGTAAATCGGCTATAGCTTTAATATCTGCTAATTTCAGCAGAGGATTCGTAGGTGTTTCCAGCCATACCATCTGAAAATAGATAATAAAATTGACGGATTGGGGTATATGAATGTAAAACGCTTTTATCTTTCGATGCCTGATGAAACCATTAGCAATAAATCAAGCAAGCAATGATTATACAATATTGTGTTCATCTATGCTGCAATCAATATCTCTTACACAGCTTAATTTCAAATAACTGACATCATGAAATTATTTATACAGTCATGTTATCACCAAAAAAAACATTTGACATATGTATCTATTGTTGCGTTATCTGAAATATTGTGTAAACATTGCTCAATGATTGAATTACTATCTGCATATTAACGATTGCAGATTGTTTTTTAGTTCAAATATTACACAAACGCGAACTCGACAATATCTCTATTCGATAAAGTATTCCAACTTGAGTAGATGTAAAAAAAAAAAAAAAAAATCAAAGTTCAATTTATGGGTAAATAATGGTGATGAAAATTCTGTTTACCTTTGTGTTGGTCTGTAATGCTTGTTCCACACTTTTCGTACTAGTGGCGTTGACAAAGGTGACTTTAATCCCCTGTTTAGGGGCACATTGTCGAAAGAATCTGTTCGTACCGCCGTAAACATCGTCTCCGCACACGATGTGGTCGCCTACTTCAAGCAAAGAGGTGATTGAAGTTGTAGCGCCGAGTCCGGAAGAGAATACTAACGCATGTTTAGCATCCTCAATGGACGCTAAGCAAGTTTCGAGAACGTTGCGGGTTGGATTACCAGATCGACCATATTCAAAGCCCTGGTAGAGAGAAGATAATCATAAAATAAAATAAAATAATTGTAGAAGATATATTATGTGATCTTTAGTGAAAATTAATGCTTTGTTTTTTTTTTTTTTTTCACTACATGTATTTAATCACTAATTATATATATTCGTTAATTATTTAAATAATAATTGTACCAATTGTAGATACAATTGACAATCGAGTGGCTAATTACTGGCAAGTATCTCAATTGGCAAATTAGTGTTTAAATTTTTTCTAATAATAGATTGAGCTCTATAGACCAATTAATGTTTTAATCCAGAGAAGATGTGCGACTCTCAGCATTAAAATAAATTGGGAGTCATATTCTATGCTGACTGGAGTGGGATGGAGTAGACTGACTTCATTTACATGCATACTATATATATATATATATATATATATATATATACATACATACACATAGATGTGTATATATACATAATGATTTATCCAACAATTTAATTTTATCAAAGCTAACATCACTATGTAATAATTCACGTGGGGCATTAATTGAAAAATGCTGATGTCATGTCTTGGAGAAGAGGCAATTAGTGACGGACGATTCTTAACACCAGACTCATTCTCATGTGTTAATCTGCTAGTCATGTTATTGGGAGAAATGACGAAAGAATTAAGAAAATGATTGGGGCGTTATGCTTCAATCAGTAAGGCAAGGTCATTTTTAACTTAATCACGTTCATAATCAGGGAAACTCCGATTGAAATTATCGGTATGGTATGATAGGCAAGAACATTTTTTAGGTAGATTCGTCTTGTCTGGATGGATAATTACTATCTCAAAGCAAGTCATTAATCGACTTTGATAAAAAGAGCAAAGACTCTTTATCTAACTTTCATATCCTCAATGGATTAGCATACTTGTATTTCTGCGTATTGTATGTTTACAACTAGAATTCAGCAGACACACACTGTTCATAATATAGCAGCTCTGTTTATTTGCTTCTTTTTTATCGTGTTAAATAACTTTGAAACAAGTTTACTGACGTTAACAAAATTTGGCACAGGAATCGGTTGAATAATTTGTAGAACTGGTATTGAATTTGAGCCAAATCAATAGAGGCATTTTTGTAGGGGAGACGAAAATATGTTTTCTACGAAAGATTATTATTTCCTCAATTCTTTGTGCGAATTAAATGATATTTATTTAGTTGGTATTTCTTACAGCACTGAACGTTCTCGCCAAATATAGCAGAATTTGGAGGTCAGAGATTGTATTTCACAAAGTAATCAGATCATTGGGATACGTTTTGCAACTATTTGAAATAATCGAAGCCTAATGCAATGAAAAAAAGAGAAGCAAATTTTTACTACTGCATTTCTGTTACAGTTTATTCACCGAGAAATTTATTATCTAATCTCATATGTTAATAGTCTTTTATCACCTCGTAAGGATCAACAAGAACACTTGCATTGTTAGTTTTTATTATCAAAGACCACTTCAACGATTATTTGGGACTGATAGTTTGAAATGAGTTCAATAACCACTGGCCTCAATTCTCAAATCACGACTATGGTTAAAAGGTGATAAATAAAATTTAATCTAAATACAAAAAAATCTTCCACCCATTACCTCGATGCTTTCAGGGAACATTTTCACAGTAAAAAAAATTCCTAATTTCATTCATTAGATTAAAAAATATATTGAAAATCGTTTAAAAACAAATAATTATAGAAAAAACATATTCTCACTCTGTGCTGAGCAGGTCCGTCTTGACGAAATGTCGTAGACATCACAAGGGGTGGTATAACAGAGCAGTGTTCCCATTGTAACGGATCTTGTCCTGAATGAATGGCTCTTGTTGCAAATCCTTCCTTAGTATTGGTAGGCATTCTCTATTGTGATTTTTCTACAATGTGAAATGAAAAATGATGTTATTGGTCAGTTTTTATAAACATATTGATACAATAGTGTACAATATATTCTCTACTATACCCTACTTTAAAAAAAAATATCAATTCTGTATCATCTACTAGTACAATTGCTTTTGAATAATCCAATTGCGATTGTACTATGTACATAATATTAATGTAAAATAATATACCTGCTCAACAATGATGATAATTATTATCAAGTTACATTCTCTTATACGTATATAATATATCATTTATATGATTCAACAGTTGTGAAATCTAGTGCAACAGCTTACAAATATCTATACTATAATCATTTACTGGCTATAGCTTATCTTCGTGTTAATAAATCTCCTAACGCATATCAATTTTATACAAATTTATGGTATATTGGCATTTAAAATAATGACTTATAGTTTTGTCTTTTCTTTAACATTATAATAGAGACGAAAATATTGTATATATGGGGTATTCCATACAAAATTAACGAGCCGTTTTTTTTTTTTTTTTTTTTGAATTTTGGAGTAAAAAAAAAAAAAAATACTCGTTATTTCGCAAGTTCTAGAGTTTTTTTTGTTTTTTTTTTGTTTTCAAATTTATCAAAATTCTAAATATTTAGAGAAAATTGTGCAATATAATATGTGACAGCTGTATTATAAAGCTGAGAGAATGAGATGTAAATTCAAAATTGCAAAAAAAAACTAAAAATATCACATAATTATCATATAATGTAATGATGAGATAATATTTCATAATAAACGTATGATAAAAAAAAAAAAAAAAAAAAACATTTACCGTAAGGAAAAATTAACTGAATCAAGATATAATATATAAATACACTTCGGTATAATAATGATATATATATAAGCAATGCGGAAAAAGTCTGTCAACGCGCATGTGATTACGGAGGTTTGTGAAAACTATTACATCAGCCGAGTAGGTAATAAAATTCTTTTTTTATTTTTTATTTTTTATTTTTTTTTATTACGAATTATTTAAAAATAAATATTTATAATTACCTATATTATAGTTTAACTCAGTCTATGTATTAAAAAGGTGCAAAATATGCTAGCAATTCCTTTGTTTCTCTCTCTCTCTATATATATATACTTACAACAAGTGTAACGGTAATGTAAAGTGCGAAGCGGTATCACTGACGGTTAACCACAGACTGAGAGCTTGAGATGGCGTCACCAGGATAATAATTGCTAAAAATTCGACTCGTCATATAAAGGTCTTCGGACGTAAATTATATCCAACCAGTATAGTACGAGAGCATACCGGCCACGTGCCATAAACGTTCGATCAATCTGAAGTTAACTTCGATAGAAAAAATATTTCACACAATTTACAAGGTCGTTAGTATATGCGCGAAATACGATTGAAAAAGGAGGCGCAAAAAAAAAAAAAAATAAATAAAAAAACAAATGATACCGTGCGCGATTCTTCTTCATTGTGACAGATAGGGTCTGACAATTCTTATAAACTGCGTTGTGCAGAATTTGTGAAAAATTTTCTGATACTAATTTTGGTATTGAAATAGAGTTTTTATTCATCATATTGTTGTTTAAATTGTGATTAATTTATAGAATGAAAATAAAAAAAAATGAGACTATGCAAGCATCAACGCAACTATCTATACCTAGTCGGTCTGGTATTAATTATTTAAAACAACCGGCGTGAACTTAGCCACTGAAAATACCTATATATTTGACAGCCGTAACATAAGCGTCTGTTAAGCAGACGACGCGAGTTTAGGTTTCTATCTATACGTTCATTGGCTGATATTTTATTATCGTAAATATATCCACCAATAAGAATTCTTCCCACCATAATTAAATCGATATTTACTCGATTATTCGCGCGAGAGTATATACCGTCCTATAGTTCGGTATACTCTCTCTCTCTCTCTCTCTCTCTCTTTCCTTGTTTAGTAAATTATTTTCTCATGCAGTGTTCGACGACGATACTATAATACATACCTGTACCTCTCTCTCTCTCTCTCTGTATCTCTCTCTACGACATTTGAGAGTACTCATACTTATTTCATATTTATTTCTATATCATATTATTAAAATGAAAAGAAATAAAAATATTATTATTGCATTATTTTTAATCATTAACGACTTAGTTAACGCTGACGTATACTACAATTTCGTTAATCGTGAAGATCCCTGCGTTTCTTTATGCGACAAAACACCACTGTCATTTAGCGACGTGAGTAACATTTATTATGAAATATATTTACCTTTTTTATTCTCTTCTCTCTTCTCTCTTCTTCTTCTTCTTCTTCTTTATTTATTTATTATTATTACTATACACTTTCATTCAATGTTTACACATTTAAAAAAAAAAAAAAACACTACTCTACATTCTTTCTACACACACACACACACAGCTCTATGATATAATTCTGAAAAAAAACCATCTTATCCTCATTTTATTCCTAGACAAGTTACGCTAAATCCTGTTGTCAACGAGGATGTACGTTTTTCAATTTGGTCGATCTCCGTCACGGTTTAGAACCTGATAGTTTAAACGGTACAAGAGATGCTTGTGAGGCGTGTAAGTGAAAAAAAAAAAAAAAAAAAAAAAAAAAAAGTCAAATTTTTGTCAACATTCTTTTTTTTTTCACACAAAACTTTTAGCCTGCATAGAAGCCTACCCATCGCCTCAAGATCGTTACGCCTGTAACACTGGGTGCGAATTTATGGCCAAAGAACGTGTATCAGAATTGGTATCGCTATTCTCAGTCGCTATATACGTTGAGGAAGGTCCTGACTCTAGTATCCTATTGATGTCCCCTGATATGCCTGAGAGCGATATTCTTACCGACCCTGGATTAAGGAAAGAACTTTTACCTGGATGGTGGGATTCGGAGGGATTCAAACTACCGCAAACTTATATTAAAACTGTGCCCATTGATTCAGGGGTAAGACACATTCAATTATTGTTAATATTTTTTCACAGTTTTAATTCATTCACAATTTCATCCATTTCTATTATTTTCAGATTTTAATAACAATAATAATTATAATTTTCTCTCCTTTCCTGACCTCATCTTCTATAGTATATATGAGCAATGTTTATTCTGACTCGAACGCTAAACAAATATATGAAAAAAAAATATCTGCTCGTTCTTATCTAATTTTGCTAACTTTTGTTAGATAAGAGAGTGAATAATACTTGTTTCATTTTTATCTGTTTTTAATGATTTTAATCAACTGCTCTACGATCTTTGATGTATATAAAAAAAAAAAAAAAAAAAAAAATAGTAACGTAAATTTAAATATGAAACTGATTCTTGTAACACTTGAAATTATTTAAATTTAACATAAATTTGATCTTTTAAGAATCATCAGTCTATCTATCTTCAATATAATGAATAAAAAAAAAAATACGTGATTTTCTTTATAAATAATTGATTTAATTTTTAAAATAGGCCGTTGATTACGGAATTCCATCTGATTACTCCGGAGAAGCTGAGCAATCTGCTTCTATACCTGGTTCTGATTGGCTTCAGTGTGCTTCAAGACATACAGGAATGCCGCAATGGGTATTAGCTGCGTCTATGGTTGCAGCTGCATTATCTGCTTTATGGCTTTGTTTGTCAGCTGATAAATCTAGCGATATACAATCTGAAGATTTGATAAGTGAAAAGTCTAGCTCTCCCAATAAGTTAACGATACTTATATTGGATGAGGCGCCTTTACATAAGGTACCGCCGCCTAAGTACAGCGAAATTGATCTGAGTATAGATATAAGAAGTTAAGAAGTTAAGATGTTGTTTAATAAATATTGATATTATACTTTTGAGAATTTGAAAGAAAAACAAAAAAAAAAAAAAAACTAAAATTTTAAACTAAAAATATTGAAAAAAAAAAAAAAAATATAGCTTTGAATAATAAAACGTGAATTTTATTTGCAAATTGAATTATTTCACTTGTCTTTTTAGCTTTATCGATATATAAATATAATCAAAGTCCTGAAGGATTTTTTTTTTTTTTTATAAAATGTGAAAATTAGAAACGATAAAGTACTGTTTTCACATAATATCTTCCTCAGCTGGATGTGTTATTGATTGTATTATTCAATATTTAGAAAAAAAAATAAAAAATTTCGTCTCAACGGAGGTAGTAATGATCTGAGAAAAACATTCCGAGTCGAAATAAAGCAGCTAAAAATAAAGTAGAATTAAAATCTATAAATACATTCGACCAAATATCACGAAATTAATACAGAGTATAAAAATTGGAATTTATCTAAAAATGTATACAAGCTTGATCCTGAACGAAAAGTGCGAAAAGTATTTTAAATTTATACGTTGTTAAATCATATTTAATTATTAAACAATACCTATATAAAATATTAACTATCGTAATTTATACTATTGAGAAGATCGAAGAAAGATCCGCGACTTGTTCCAAAAATAAAATCACAGTCTTTAAAAAAAGCTGTTATATTATTATTCATATGGTATCAAAGCTCAGATTTGTCAATGAGTTTTATTCCGCAGCAATTCTCTAACTATAATTAAAATATATTAATTAACAGTATATATGTATGTATGTATATGTAATGTTTGAGAATTACGCTGCTGCGATGGAATAAATCAAAGAGTTCAACGATATATAGCAGAAGCATTTATATACTTATTCTGCAGGATAACGTTGGAATTGAAAGTTGAATTTAATAAGAGAAAAGATATATTGAAACTCACATTTATACTTTTCCTATATAACTGTGATTAAAATTCCAAAGATGCACTGTCGTATGTTTTCCTGTACATGTATCAATGCTTGACCAATTTGAAGTTTAAATTAAAGAAAAAGAAGAAAAAAAAAAAAAAAAAAAATACAACATATTTTATAATCAATTACGTTAGCTTGCTCAAATTAGTTTTGTGTCTTGTATTTGTACCTATTATTAATGTGTATATGTATATCTAGAGAAGTTATTAATCACCGGTAATTATTATTAATTAATTAATTAATTAATTAGAATGAAAATAAGAATTTTCAAAACTATGTGTGAACAAAAAAAAAAAAAAAAGAAAAGAAATTCGAACGTTAAAACTTTGAAAGTACCTAATTACCGATACTATTCTAAGTCAAGAAAAAAAAAAAAAAAATGATGAGAAATCAAATGACGGTACAACGAAGATATATCAGCATCTCGCATTAAATAAAATGAGAATAATAATTAATAAACATAAAGATGATATAATATACTAAGATGCGGAAGAAATTTGAGAAATATTCTAGGCCTGTTGCCAAAATAAATAAATAGATTATCTAAGTACCTAGGTATCTAACAAATCTAAAAGCTGGTATAAAAAAATAAAATTGACAATTTATCAGTTCACATAGTACTACATGTATATCAAAATTCTGATTAAGTAATAAAACGTAGAAAAAGTACATACCTATGTGAGCCGAATAGCGCAGGCCTAAAGCGTAATCAAAATGACTAAAGAATCCATAATGAGTATATAATATATGTATTCCTCACACAGAATGATGTTTAAAGAAAATAATGAAAAAGCAAGCTTATGTTGGGATATTAGAAACGTGATATAATATCTATTGTACCAAATTATTGCGATGTACTTAATAATATTAATTTTTATCAACGAACCAGATAGCAAAAATGAAAATACAATCTATGAACTAACATCATACTATGCGATGATTTAACTGAGTTAAAAATCAAAAAACTAAAACAAAAACTAAAAAAAAAAAAAAAAAAAACTTGTATCTGTTTGTCTATGATTAAAAAATAATTGTGCACTGGCATGCCATAATTATTGTCGTCACTTAATTAAAAGAGATGTTTTTAATCTAATCTAATACTTTAAAATGTGTATTAGAGTAATAATTTTCAATTTTCATCATTATATAGTAAATATAATAAATAAATATAGCTATAAATATTACATAGTAATAAAAAAAAAAAAAAAAAATAATATAGTTTATTGATCTGATCAGACCGCTATCTGGAAAATTCCAATTCTATTATCATTGCTGTTATTATATTATGATATGTGAGAATGAAATAGTTGGCCTGGATGCACCGCTATAATTTCTACATAAAAATAATCAAATTTTATGATCATTTATTGATGATAAAATGATCGTAGGATATAGTTTAAAATTTTATTATTATTGTTGATTATTATTGTTCGTCGACTAATTAATAGTCGATGTGTGTTATTTTCTAAGACTTTAAAAAGCGAAGCAATAAATTGTTTGGAACAGCTATGCACAATTACGGTATACCTATATAATAAAAATTCGATATTTCAAAATTTCTAATCAACATTTTGGTGCTCCGAGCGAATCATATAATTATGAGAAAAATTAACTTCTTATCTCTTTAATCGTACTAACATAAGCTTCTGTCAATGTATTTTAAATAATCAAGGTGATCCGAGAATGAAAGAGTAAATTTGAAAATAATTTCTTACCAAAGAAGACGCCATATGTCTATGTCTTAGGTTTATACATAAAAATCCTAATTCTTTACGTCTCGGAAAACCTTGGATTTTAAACTCTGTCTGTGCTTTTTAAATAGTATAATACCTAATATGCGATTATTATAATAATAATATAATACGTCATCTCCATTTATTTCATTATTATATCTAGGAATTAGGATGATCCAATGTTTACACTCAGGAGGAGAGATCTCGATTTTCAAAGAGACTAACATTTTTATTTTTATTTTTTCTTTGCTTTTCACATTTTGAATACTATTTATGGTATATATAATATAAATTCGATTCGAATATTACTGTATGTACTACAACGCATAGATAAAATCAAAATCTCTCAGTCCTCCTGATAGTGTAAATTTAGTAAGGAGGCTATTGTCTAAACTTTAAAAGTCATGTTATTATACGATATCGAAAATAAAGAATGATAGTATCTCATTAAGGTACATAAATAGTCTTTATTTTTCTTCGTTTCAAATTAGTAACGCAGCTTTTTTTTTTTTCTTTTTTTGTTTTTTTATGATAAACAAAACTTATCATATTAATTAACGTTGTAACATATTCAGTATAACGTTACTCGTACAGTTTACAATATATTGATCAGTTATTACGGACTAATATAGTAGTTTATAAAATAGTGAGCAGCATTTCAACAATCATCAGCAAATTAAAATATTAATTAAATATTTACAAAGCTTAAGCCGCAATTAATATGTTAATATTATATAGTATAAACTAAAGTAACTTTTACATATTTCAAAACTTGGTATAGTAGTTAAAGATAATGACAAATTTTTTGCTAATACTTTTATCCAGGAGAAACACATCTCCACATTATTTTTTTTCTTTTTTTTTTTTTTTTTTTTAGCTACTATCATTTCTGTGCATTAAGAGACGATTTTTACGTTAAAAAAGAAACGAAAACATAAGATTTTAAACTAGTTTCACGGTAATCAGTGAAATCGCTACCGTTCATTCATCGAAGAGCGTTTAAATTATCAAAATATAGTATCTCTATATGCGAGAAAATCTTGAGAATAACGAAAGTTAGAAATAATTAATTAACGATCGTATTTTGCGAGCAGTATCGACCTCGCAGTTGAGTATAATAATTACAAAAACGATGTTGGACAACGAGTAAGGCAGTGTATTGAATAAAATTAAACTGTGTCAACGGTGGTTCGAGGATTTCATCATTTACAGCCAATAAAGACGAGGATCGTCTCTACGAACTTGGAGCTTTAAGACATGACGATAAATTTTTAAAGCCGGTCCCAGGAGTAAATCCATGCTGGTCAGAACGTCCGAACGTTTCATTAACAGCAAAGAATGACCGTCTATATCCTGTAAAATGAAAATCATGATATTAGAATTGTTTTTTCATCAATTTTCTCGCCTCTTGTATAAAACTTTTCTCTCATTCGTGTTCACCTGTTGTCTAAAGACTTCAGCTTCCTTGGGAAAAAGTCTCGCAAAGTATTGATAAACCTGTTCAGAAGTCCAGTCTGAAGCGTCTGGAATATTTGGATCGATTCCATCCCTAGGTCCGTCGTCTTCCATTTGATCCGAAGATCCTCTAGCTGGAGAAACTTGCGGACTTAAAACCGGCGGTAGAACAGACGGGTGCGAAGGTGTCGTGGGACGGCTTACTACCGAAGAAAAACTTTGCGCAATACTCGGCTTACAGTGCTTTTGCGTACAATTGCTGCAGTGCCATTTAGAAGTAGATTTTTGAACTGATATACGCGGCGTGTGGCAGGAGGAGTGATAGGCTTCGTCGCAGGAGTAGCAAGTGATCAACGCGCCCTGAAAAAAAAAAAAATGAGATAAAATATTAGAGTTTAAAATTCATGAACAGAAATGAAGTTGTTTTAATATTTTCTGTTTATTATCAATTCTTGTCGTTCTCTGTTGTTTTTATCTTTAAACTTACGGCGTCCGATGTTTCGCAGCAAACTGTGCAGCTTTTGCATCTTTCGCATTGCCAGCTGCTGTCCAATTTGTGAATTAATTCTTCAGGTGAATAAATGCAGCTGGGATGAGCTAGAAATATGATATAATATAAAATATTCAATATTCAGGATGGAACATGTGTTGATTTTCATTAACTAAGCTGTAACAAAGAGGAAACAATCACCTCTAACGGTACAATCTCGGCACGCAACAAGTCTCTCTTGTTTCTGTTTAGCGCAAAGACTGCAATGATATTGCGGACTATCTTTTATACTGGGTTTAACAACCTCTGGAATTTCCTGGATAGGAACTATCGCTGCTGCTGTTTTATTTTGTGTGGCTGGTTGTCGTCCTCGTTTTTTACGCACTATATTATTGTCCGATGGATCGAAGACCTTCTTGGCTCGCTGGAACATAGAAAAATTTTTCTTTAAAATTCTCAAATCTTACGTTTCAATGAATAATAATAATTAAAGAATCTCAAGTGTTTCTTCATTTTTTTTTTTCAGTTTTTTTTTTTTTTTTTTATTAGCTAATCAAATTCAATTGTATTCAACAGACATTCGAAATTAGACTCTGGAGGCTGCATTTTCGAATTCTATGTTCTTCTAGATGAAAATTCACTCTCTGAAAATTAGAAAAAAATTCAAAAAAGTTCAACAATTTATTGGATTTTTATAATCAAAGAATTAAAGAATCCCGAGTTTGAATATGTGAGGCAATTCAATGTAGATGGATTTAGTCTAGAAAACAAGTGATTCAATTTTAATGGTATTAAAAAAGAATTAGAATCAGACTCCAAAGACTAAATTTTCAAGTTCTATGTCTTGTATTTCAACAAAAAAAAAACAAATCAGAGAATATGGAGTTTTTTTGAGTAAATCAAATATGAATATATAACGAGGGGCTATTCACTCAAACTTTTGGTGTACAAGTGATTCCGTGATTTCATATGATTTCATGTGATTTCATATGATTTCAACTGATTTTTCATTTGATTTCATTTGTAATTCTGGATGATTTCTGCTGATTTCCGATTACTTTGCAGTGATTTCAAAGAACTTCAGCTGAATTCCAGTGATTTTCAAAGGATATCGAAGAATTTTCGCTGATTTCCAGTAATTTCTCAGTAATTTTTTAGGATTTCAAAGCGATTTGTTGTCTGATTTCAACTGATTTCAAACCAGGGTGTACAGCTGATTTCAAGAGTGAATAGCCCCTCGATATATAAGAACTAAGAGAAGCTAATAATTTAGAGTAGCATTGGAAAGCCGACTCTAAAGAACTCCTAAATGATAATTCACTATCTAAAATAGTAAAAACTCCAAAAATATCGTAATCCAGTATAATAAATGAAAGAATTTCAAGTCTTTTTGAATAACTAGACATGCGAAAGGTAAAAAATTCGAAACGACAATCAAAATTGACTCCAAAAGGCATAATTTCAAATTTTGAGTTTCTTAAGATGGGAAGTTGACTCTAGAATCTATAAAAAAACAGAAAAAAGGTAATAATCCAAAGTGGCGTCGGAACATCGACTCCAAAGGCTAGATTTTTGCATCCTATGTTCTCCGAGTTGTAAATGGAACGTTCCGAAGCTTGAAAACAATGTGAAATATCAAATGTTCCGAAATAATCTTGACGACAATTAAGATAAAATGCAATAATAAGAAAAAGGCATTAGAAAACGGACTCTGAATGAATAAATTTCCAAATTCTCTAATCCCAAATCCGGATTGCCACCAAAAAAAAAGAAAAAAAAGAAATAAATTTGTTTTAAAAAATGTGAAACCTTTTTCCTCACCTTACGGCGAGCGCTTCGAAAGCTTCCAGCGTTATTTCCCGAAGGAGTAGGCGAAGGGTTTGTGGAACTTCTGCCAGCTTCGTCGTCGTCTCTTTCTTCGCTGAATTGAGCAGCCTCCTCTCTACGTTCCCTTTCATCCTTAGAATCCCTTCTGTGATAATGTTCAGCGTATTTAATTTCGATTTCTACAGGCTCCTCGCTTCTTACTTCGAGACGTTGTTTCCGCTCCGATTTAGAGCCTCTTTTTAGGTTAGGGTGACTATTAATCACGCCGTTTGTAGTCGCGGCTGTTGCTGCAGATTCTTTAGCCTCTGCAGTAAAACGTGATCGCGATTTAGCCGATGCGGTGAAATTGTCTCGTTCCGAATTATCGTATCCTTGTTGTAAATTTTTATTGCCGATTATTATCTCGTATCGTACTTCTTTCTTATTTAATTCACGCTTAGGACTTGTCTGTCTCGACGATCTCGGAGTATTAGATCGTGAATCTGTAGTGACAGTCATGTCGTCGTCACCAAATTCGTGAAAATCGTAACTGTTGTTAACCATCGATGATATACTATTTTGTGATGATGAATATGTTTTTTTACCACCGTTTTCTCTGTATGCATTTGTTTCGCTAACGGTTTCTTGTGTCATGTCAGCGTTAGCTACTAGTGAATAATTGCCGTTATTTAAACGCGTTAAATTACCGCTCGATACTTCTTTTATTATAAAATCATCGACCACTCTACGAGTGGCTGGATTAGTGCTACCATTTAATAACTGTTCGATTAATCTTTCGGCCGGTACACCTTGGTCGAGATAGTCTGGTTCGGCAACAACTAATTCAGCAACTGCACCAGCTACCATTGACGAATTTAATTTTTCTTTTACAAAACCTTCAGGTTTATTTTTATACAATTGTAGCCTCGACCACTTTGATGCATTACGATAACTCGTGTTACCTTTGTAGTCAACTTGAATCACTTTTTCAGCTTCTATTAAACGGTGGAGATCTGCTATTGTGTCACGAGCGTCTACAGAACATTTTCGCAACAAATAATTACAGATTCTATCAGCGTCTGGACGCGCTTTTCTACGACGAAGTTGATCTATTGCTTCCAGTATTTGTTCCTCGTGCATTATTTTCGTTTCTACACGATGCTGCATTTTTATTCACGCATTAGGGATATTTTTTTTCTATTTTTTTTTTTTTTTTTTTTTTTTTTTTTTTTTTTTTCAAATCGATTATACCATATAATAATAGTAATAAATATAGTATCTTGAAATTTTGATTCAAGAAGGTTTTTTCGATCTATATAGATAAATTATCAGCGAAAAACGTAGTTAGTTCATGTTTAATCGACGTTCCATCGAACGCGTATTGTTCGGCTTGCAAATATAAGAAGATAGAAAAATCTACACACACACATATAATAGGTAGACGTATACACATGTGTGTTCTATATAGATGTGTAAGTCTGTTTCACGCAGACGCCGCCGCCGCCGCCGCCGCCAACACGAATATCTTCTATATATCACGTATACCGCAACTATGTTGTGTACATGTATATATGTGTGGGTTTAATAATTGATGTGATACTCGAAGATTCTGTGTATCTTCAAATAAAAAAGAAAAAAAAAAAAAGAAAGGAAATAATATATTGAATACAAAAATATGATAGAAACAGTGTTGATACGGTATATAAAGAGAAACGCATAAGAAGATATAACTATATATCTATATATGTTTCTAACGTTCGAGTTTGATATAGAAAATAATACAATAGGATATTTAGATTCGAAATAAATATTGTTTAAATAAGCGACAGTTTTAAGGTGTGATAAAAGCGTTTATTGATATTAATGATAAATGAAATAGGTATAGAAAGACAGAAGACAATTATGAGGTAAGGTAAGGTATAAAAGGTGTAAACTATTAGAAAAGAAGGATAACTGCGCGACGCGCAAAACTCCGCTTTATACCGAATACATTCACACGATATTGTTATACTATAAACGTTCACTATAAACTGCGGGTATAATAATTTACGTATAATTGTAATGATTCGTAGTTTTGTTGATTTAAGTTTACAGAGTAATAATCATGATGACACTTATATTCGTTGTATATAATAAAACTGCGGTGTAACGCGAAGGGTTCGAGGTCGTAGCGTGGAATAAAAATTGTCCCAAATGTCGATAAGCACAAACGCGTCTTGCGACGCGCTCTTTTCTTATAGAGGCGCGCCGCCTCTCGCTTCTCGCCGGATATATCAGGAAATATTATACTAGCGTGAAAAACTCGTCGCACTTAGATTTTATGAGACTAAACTGACCGATTATTTTCACAGAATCGTTTGCACGTCAACCGATATATTAAATATCTTAATTAACAACAAAATTTTGATAATATATCAGAGCGCGGGCCGGGTGCGGCTACGCGAACATGGACGGGCCACGGAATACGGACACGCGGGCGGAGTTTTTGCGGGGTCGGTTATTAGTTCGCTATATCACGTCCGTAGCTGTAGCTCACAGCGCTGCAATCGGCGTCCCTTTATTTTAATGCCAAGTTCACAATCTAGCGCGCCAATATTACAAGCTACAGTTATTTCCGTTAGAGATATTCATCAGCGAATAGAAACGCGTCTTTTACAGACTTTCTATCTTTCCCTTACGTCTGATTGGCCGTTAAAAACTATCGCCGAGTTTTAGGCGTCGTGTGAACCGGCCTTAAGCTAGGAGTCTGATCTGTCGCTGCATTCGGCGCGGGATATCCAGCCGTATATGGTCGACAAAATTTTTCATAAACAATATTTTACGAATGCTTGATATTCGCAGGATGATTTATACGCTTTTCAGATAATATGGAATCCGTGAACTCGTTGTTAGATAGTTGGATTCGATTCCAGCCCGACTATCTACCAGTTCTACTACTTTCTAAGAATATTTTCCTCATTATTCCGGCTTTTTAACGCGTTACAACTAGAGTCAAGATCTGACATAAGTCGAACGAGTTAATTTCAATTATTTAATAAATGAAATTTCTTTGCGGATGATAAAAGTACTTTGTAAATATAGCTTTTTATTTTAGAGATCAATGAAATATAAATATTTCATCAGGGGATTAAGTAATAAGTAAATTAAGTTGTTTTTAATTCACCGGAAATGCGATGGGATGATAATCGAATAATTTGAATGACCGAAGGCGCGCGAAGGTGTTTGAAAAAAATTTGAATGTAACCGAATGATTCGAACATTTAGAATTGCAAAACTTGCAGTACTAGTATGACAATTATATTAAAAGGTATAAAAAAATGAAGGATTGAAGACAAAGGGAATGTCGTTTATAGAAAAATATTTAAATACAAATAATGAAAAAAAAAAAAAAAAGAAAAGTAAACCGAAACACATTAATTATATCTAAACTTCCATACAGTATAAAAAGAATAATTTAAATTGATATTGTTATACATATTAGATACAAAATTCAGACATACTCTCACTAAAGACCTTATAAGATATTATTAATACTATATTACTATATTACCGAATACTCATGATATAAGCAACCCTTATTATTGCGAATTCTTACAAAGGAGCTGCATTACGATATTGTATAAAAGATATAAGATAAAAAGATAAAAAATAATAAAATTCTTTCATTTTTTTAACGATTTTTTTTTGTTTTTTTTTTCCACTAATAATTAATTATTATTATTATTAGGCACAGTTTTCCTTATCTGACACGTTGCTAACGTTGCCGTTGCTACCGTTGCTACCTCGGCGAAGCTTCGATATCTGAAGAAAAAAAGAAAAAAGAAAAATTAATTATGAATTTTAAGCACAAAAATAAATAATTTATACAAATTTTCATGACCATTGTTATCACCTTTTTTTTTCCAAGGAGATAAGCTCGAATGGACTTTGCTGTTGTTTTAATTATAATAAATATTTATACATCGCGTGACTAATGCCATGAGGTCGTACATCCAATTCTTTTATCTCCTCAATTTTCTGGCATTAGTAACGCGACACGGTATCAACAAAGTTCACATTCGAATCCAAACATTTGTAAAATCATGAATTAGTTTATTTTACGTACCAGATTCAACGGTTTAAATTTCGAACTTTGTTTGTTCATAGTTTTCAGAGGGCTCTGTGTTACGTTGTTATCGCTTTTTCCCTGAACAAACTGGTTTTTTTTAGGCGTTTGTGATGACTTAGCAGGTGTTTTAGGAGATCCTGAATTATCCAAGGCTTTAATACTCTCCTTAGAATTTCTTCGCGAAAATCCTGAGATCTGTGAATACTTGGGAATACTAGATTCGGTCGTATTCAGCGCAGGGACTTCTTGGGAGCCTTTCCTTTTCGGTGGTGAAAGCGTTTTGTTGTGTCTGTGGCTAAAGGGTTTCAATTTTTTCGTCATTAGATATAAAAACGTGAATAATTATCCAGAACTGGAATCTCCCAGTTTAACTTACTGCTTGGGTACGCTCTTGGCACTAACACTGCCGGTAAAACTCTGATTAGGCAATGGAGTAACGGGTGAAATATTGCACGAGAATTTAGGCTTCGTTGTATTCTTTGAAAACTGTAGCTTCATTCTACGAGATTTCGATCCGCCTCCTTCGGGCGTTGACGATGCTACAGGCTTTGTTTTTGGCGATTTTTTAAAACCGATTAACGCTACAGTTGGATTCGGAGTGCTGCTTGTAGCTGATTGGAAACTAGATGGTGTAGTCAAACTCGACTTTGGTGGAGTTCTTGAAAGCGATATTGGAGCAACTTTAGCACTCATTGAACCTGGAAATACACATTAATTTGTTTTAAAGAGTCTAGAACAGAATTCAGATTTTATTACATGACTTCAGTCTCCTCGCTATTTTTTGGTCGAAATGATTTTTGCTAGATTTCCTTCAAGAATACTAATCAGAGAATTTCATATCCGCTTTAAAACTCAACTTCTCTCATTCTTACTCCGAAAACTCCGGAAAGTCTCAATAAATTTCATAAACAGAAAAAAAAAGGAGGATTTTGAAGCGTGAATCATCAGCTTGAGGATTCTCTGTTTCAAAATGATATCTTTGTTAATTCTAGAGTATCAATTTTATAAAACTATCTCAGATCAGTAGAACTTTTCGCGCTTTCCTTCCCATAAGGAGAGACTTTACCTCTTCTTTGCATGTTTCCTACTGGAAGCAGCGCTTTCAAGGGTCCCTTTTTCCCTGCAACATTTTCAGACTCTGGCTTCTTCTTGAGTTTGTATTTCCCAGTACCAGAACCGACCGTGGATGCTCTGGTTCTCCCCACTGCTGGTACTATGGATGATAATTTCTCCGGTTTATCTGAATGAAAGAAAGAAAGAAACGAACAGACTTTACTTTTTCTGTTTTTGAACCAATTTTAACACATTAGAATTCGAGTAGAAACCTGGCTTGGGAACTGCGTCGCAAGATAATGCCTTTTTAAAACTTCTGGAATGTGGTTTTGGCTTCTCTTTCAACGCCGTTGGTAATACATTACGTTGAACACCGCTGAACGACATGCTTCGTCTCGTTGGAATCTGGTCTTGAATCTGTATTTAGGATGTGAACAATAATGGATTAGTTTTCATTGAAAGATAGAAATCAGTGCTAAAAAATGTATGAAATTATACCTTAGGTGAGGAATCGCTGCTCTTTTTACGTCCCGTTTTAATTGCATCAAGTTTTGGCTTTGCCACAGGCTTTTTTTGCGAGACAATGATCTCAGTTTGAATATCGCTCGGCGATTCTTGAATCTCTGATTTTGGTATTTGAGAATTTTCAAAATTCAATTGATTGGTAGCCAAGTTTAAAACCTGTCTTAAATTAGTTAGTAAAGAAAGAGGAGACGAGTCGTTGTTAGGCCCGCCCAATATTTTACTAAGATTTGTTATAAGTTCAAGGGCTTCGGTTTGGTCGACTAAAATTTCTTTCTTTTCATATTCCAATACTTTAAGACTGTCGTTAGATTTCTCTATCAATTTTTCTTTCTTTTCTTCTTCAGCTGCCGATATGAAATCAGCCTTAATGGACTTTTGGCTTTTATTTACTTCGCTTTCAGTGTTCAAATTCATTCCCAGATCTTCGTCGTTACGTATTTTTTGTATATCGACGCCGTTAGACAAAGAAGTTTCGTTGTTATCTTCATCACTTTTCTCTAAAGATTCGTGTCTGATATTTTCATTCAAAGAAAATTTGGCAACAAATTTCTTAGGGCTTTTGTTCAAGTTGTTAGTACCCTGCATACAATTGGCCAACAACTGGGCGTTGCTTTCGTAATTCACACCCAATACTCTCTCCAAATTTTCCAGCAACGTTATTGCCTCTGGATTATTTTCCCTGTGAACAATCTTTTCAAGATCTAAAAGCAGCGTCGCAGCCATTACTTTATTCCTTGCAACATCTTGATCGATGAATTCGGTTTCAAGCTCTTTGATTTCTTCGGCAAGTTTCTTCTCTGGTATATCTTCAACATTTTCATTCAAAGCAGAGATGGGTAAATCAGGTTCAGATTTTATAGGAGAAACAGGCAATTCTATCAAATTATCTACTACAGCTTCGTCGTCGTCATCTGATTCTGGAAGGACATCGAAATTCCATTTTGGACTCCTTAACAGTAAATCATCTCCGCTGCTGAGTGCTTTAAGCAAAAGATATGAGAATGTTCAGTCGAAATTCATGATCTGAATGTGTGATAACATTTCCTCAATCGAATTACTCACAATTAGAACCCGACGAGTGCGCTAATTCATCAAAGGTTCGCGCCAGTAACTTTGCCTCCTTAAATACCGACCGATCTACGGTTTGACTTTCCTGCAAGAATTATATCAGCTGTAGGAATATCAAATCATTGAAATAAGTTTCGACTCAAGAAACTAATGAACAAACTTACAAATACCGAATCTGAGGAACAGTTAGAAATAGAATTGTTCCTCCCAACGTTATAATCTTCTCCTTCAAACGGAGACGAAAAGCTATCAGTATCGATAAGCTTGGCTTCTCTCTCTTGATTGATTTGCGATTCTCGATCAGATTGCAAGAAGTTTTGAACCTTGTGATTAGGAGTGTACAAAGGCAGTCCTCCCACACTACCCTGCGACTGTATCTTTATCTTTTCAAATCTAAGTTCTAGGTCTTCGATTCTGACCGGAGTTTTGAATGGCGTTTTAATAAGTAAATTTCCAGCTCCAGTAGACCTCGATATACCGGATAAATTCAAGCTAGATTTAGCGGACGAAGTACTTCCGAAATATTTACTCGACTGACTATCGAAAACAAAAGCCCTGTTCCTAGAGCCATAGGAATACAAAGATCCGACTGAACCGCAAGAGTTGAATCTCTGGTTTGCTGATATCCTCGATGAATCGAGAGATTCCGAATTAGTAACGCTGCCGGTTTCGATAAACGCGTTATTAACAAAGTCCGTGTTACTCGAAGTGGCGCTGGATGCAGAAGAGGCTCTAGACTTTGTCTGTTCCATATCGCTAAAGTTAAACTTTTCAATAATGGACTTAGACCTAGGACGGAACATAGTTTCTATAAGAGGTTGGTGAGATTCCCCATGGTTTTTGTTACCTTGAGAAAAAGATCTCTTAAGTTTAACCGGCCTAAGGGATTCGGTTTCCATTTCTGTGCCGCAAAACACTTCTGTTAAAACATTTTGGGTATTTTCAACGGGAGTAAAGACCCTATCTACAATCTCCTTGCATTCAGTTTGCCAAGAATTAGCGCTACCTTCAGAAAGGCTATCATTCATCATAGAATTATTTAAAACAGATGAATTCCCAGGACTAGGAGGGTAAATAATAATGTTTGGACATTCAGAGTCGCTTTTTATTCTAGTTTTGGCTCCCGCCTCGTTACGGTCAGTAAAATTACTGCTGTTTAAATCGTTGATAATATTCTGAGCTGCGTTATGGTATAGAGAAAGGTTGAAATTTTTGTTTAATATTCCCTGAAGGAGAGGTTCCTCCAGGGTTTTATTCATCTTTAATACATCCGAGTGTCTTCTTCTTTTAGGAGTAAAATCCTCCTTGTGTTGATAACTGTGACCATTATCTTTGCCAGCTAGATTTTGTTGCTTAGCTTTTTCTAATACCGATTCAAACGGGTCGTCGCGTTTAGCTGCGTATTCTGAACTCTCTTTGAATAATTTATCGAAGGGATTGTTGTCAGGAGTCGGACGTTTATCGCTAGCTACAAAATCTATGTTTTTTGTTTTTTCAAACGGTGTTACAGGACCGGGTATCAAAGGGGAAGCGAGCTTTGATATGGATTGTAATTTTCTCGAATCTGGACTGCTTAGATCTATCAAATCGCACATTGTTTGTTATTTATTTATTTTTTTTTCTTTTTTTTTTATAGCTTTAAAATCTAAATACGAAGTAAGTGTGAGTGTGAGTGTGAGTTTGAGTTGAGAACGCGTGTTAGAATGAAAAACATTCGGCTGTAAAAAAAAAAAAAAAAGAAGAAATAACATTCAGATTTTGGAAATTATTATTTACGGTATTATAACCTAGTGTTTATTCGTTTATTGTTTATTATAACACTAGTCTTACCTTGTGGATAACAATTATCACATTTAGATATAAACGGTAACAAAACTTGACGAATTTACAGTCATTTTATTCGAATTTTTCACACGATCGACATCACATTTACATTAGGGTTTACTAATTTACGGTTAGAATAGAATTATTTCAAATAAATTCAACACAAACGCCATCTGTGATATAGAAAATCGTACTACATGTACATTAGTGAATAAAAATTTTTTGACGCACTTCCGTGTGTGTTTAATGTATAATATAATACAAAAACAAAATGGCGTCTTTACCATCATATGTTTGTTTATTTTTTTTTCTCAATCTTCAACACTCGTTTCCTATTTTAGTTTATTTATAGAAATACACACATATACGATAATATATAAATAGTTTAACGCGCACAACGCCGGTTCGTTTAACTTTAATGTTATATTTTATTTTAAATATTGTTCGAACATGAGTAAAGGCTGCTGGAAATTTGATGCTAATGATGAAGGTAAGATATATTATAATATTTATAGGTTATAATACAATAATGTGTCAAATAACAATTAACACGCATTCATTCAAATATTATGCTTATTGCTTATAATAAAGAACAAAATATATCATTATTTAATCTAACCTAACAGTTTTTTTTTTTTTTTTTGACGTTAAACAAAATTTTTAACGCATCTAATCAATTTCTAAAATTATTTTTACACTACCACGTCTATTTCCCTAAATCTAATAATATTACACACAAAATATCGCGTTGATATGTGTTTTACGTTTATTTTAGAATTAAGAAAAAAAATAAAAAATAATTATATATTTTTTTTCTTTCTCTCCATTCTTTGATCGACAATGATGACAGCGCTTTACATAGACGTCGAAGAAGATTCTGATGAAATAAAATCAAACACGTTATACAGCAGCTGGAATTATCTTCCCGATATATTATTGGAAGAAATATTTTCTTATTTAACTATAAGAGAGCGTTACTACGCTTCTTTAGTTTGTAAATCATGGTATCATGGATTTAAGCTACAAAAAGTATGGGCAACATTTACGTTACAAGATACTACGTTGACTCGTGGTAAATTCAATTACTACAGCGGATGGGAATATGTTTTGGATCACCTGAGAACAACCATGTGCTTAAACAAAGTTGGGAAGAATTTTAGAAATCTTGTATTCGAACCGATGTTAAATTTTTACAATCTATTCGAATTCATGAATATGATATCTTGGTACGCCGAGAGGCAAGGATCTGATAATACTTCGGTAGCTGGAGTTGGAACGCTTATTAGAAGGCTGAAATTTACCTTCCCTTGCAACATGGCTAATAGAGACGAGCCTGAAAGAATCAGGGTGTTTGGTACAGGAGGGAAACTGCTGGAGGCTTTAAGACGGCTTATGGCTAATTTAGAGAATCTTAAATGCCTCGAACTCGTTGATTTGATGCTCGACAATAAAGAAGCGGTGCATTTGTTGGACGACGTTTGCGCAGGATGTATGGAATCGTTGAGAAAACTTGTATTGATAAATGCGACAAGGAACACCTGTCCCTTAATACACGTCGGATTATTTATCAATTTAAACGTAAGCACAAACAAGTCGCTTAAGCACAACAGATTAAAGACCTCTAAGAGAATAACAAATTAGTCACGTATTTTTTTGAGGAAAAAAAAAAACACAATATGTTGACACAATACAAAGAGGTCATAAAAATACATATATGTATGTAGCTTCTTAGTATTTGTCTTGAAATACATTTAAATATCTCTGTGAAACATTTGGTCGGTATAAAACTGGACTTTGATTTTTAACACGGAAGAATAAATGTGAAAAAAGAAAACACAACATTTTTTGTCTCACTTATTTTACAGATCTTGGTAATCAGCCCGCAGAATCTTGACGACGATGTAATAGAACTAATTGGATACACTAAACTGAGGCATTTGCACGTAGTGCAGAATCGATACACTCCAGTGGATTCGACAATTCAATTGGTGATACATAGTCGTATTTGACTAGATTATTTTTCTAGGATTAATTTTGTACTCTGAATCGACTAATTCATTTTTTTTCTATTTTCAGCCAAAATGTAATTCGTGGCTTAAGATGAGACTGCACAATCCTTATTTGAGCGTACACTTTGAAATCGAAAGTTCAAAGCCGATTGACTTCGTTTTACCTGTTGATGTTTTTGCGGAACACAGCGCAATACCTTGTCACAGCATTATCATGGATAATCCAAACACAAAGGTTTCTAATAATTGATCTATGCAATTAATTGAGAAGAAAAGAGGACTGGAATTTTTTATCATACAATCATATTAATTTTTTTTTTTGAAACAGCATTCAGCTTTTACGCTGACAACTCACGGAGCCTATTTTGATACAACGTTGAGAGTATATGCGTTTAAAGGATTGTCAAGATATTATCAGCACAAAAACTTTGCCAAAAGATTGGACGAGGCTTTGGTTCGGTTCTGTAAATCATGTCCGAATCTACACACACTGGTAGCAACTTGCGCTTAGATCTCGGTTGCGCTGTTCAGCGGTGTTTTTTTTTTAAATCTTTTCAATTCTACGCTGATGCTAAATGTGTGTGCTTATAGTTATCGCATGTTCGAAGACTTTATTTTTGTACATTAACTAAACAGCAAAAACTAATAATCATCATTGGAGTAGATGACGACTCGCTGCTTTTCACAAAACGTCTTATAAAATAAATAAATATACAAAAATACAAGACATTCTAAGCACAATATTTGCACTCGACGATAACGAAGAGAAATACGAAAGTCTTGGGCAAAAAAAAAAAAAAAAAAAAAACCTGTACAATTATCTAAAGGTGATTGATAGCCTTCGAACACATTCATAAATAATTATAAAACGTGTATAGAACTCTGCGCTGAAATTTATTGGTGTGTGCGCTGTATGCCTTTTAACTAATCAAATTCCCTTTTTTCTTTTTTTACTCTCTATACTAAATGAGCTAGTATTTTATATTTTGAATATGTTAAATTTGTTGTAATTGAAATTTTGCTAGTGCGATTATTAACACGTTTTAACTTTTCTTCTAATTTTCTGGCTTAATAATTTATCGCTTATGTACTTATAATTGGATTAAAATTCTATTGTTGTTTATCAGATGGTTCGTGACAAGATATCGACAGCAACTATTCTCGAAATAGCATCGAGTACAAAAAATCTTTGTCGTTTATTTGTAAGGCGAAATCTTATATTGAAAAGATGCGACAAAGCCTGGTTAACGATTAATAATTGGACGCCCGAACATCATCAATGGATTAAAAGAAACAGCAGAAGTTACGAAGACACTGAAAGAGAAGTTTCAAAGATATTGGGATATCGATGGCACATGTTGTCCGAAAGAGAATTCAAAAATCAGCAGCTTGATATTTACATATAAGCAACGATTAGCTTTTAAGAAAATTGCATTTCGCGATTTTATCCTTTTTCTCTCTTTATTTCTCGTACAAAACACCGAAGAGATTATTTTCTTCGTATTATCATCGCAAAATTTTCCTTTCAAAAATTTGCTAACTACTAGACTGAAATATTATTATATTTGAAAATAAAAAAAAAAAAAAAAAAAAAAAAAAATTGTGAAACTTATCGTAATACTAATTTATGGATTTTATATTATAATCTAATGGGAGTGAATAATGAATGAACTATGTATTTCCCACTTAGAAAGTGACTAATTAGCTCTCTTAAACTAGTCAAACGACGAAGTACAAACAATGATTAAACATTAACGTCGCATTTTATTTATTCAATATTATCTCGTGTAAAGCAAGAAGAGCCTATTACTTAAATTTTAGAATAACTAAATGCGTTATTTGTATTGATTGCTTGATGTTTTTTTTTCCTTCCATCAGTTATACGCATAATAATATGTATATTAATAGTTAAGTTTGTGATCAATTAATGTATATATATAATGTTTATCTCGAAGTACTATCTGTGATTTTTTTTTCTTCTTGTTCTTGTTTTTGTTCTCTAACAAAAATTTTCAATATTTAAAACAATATTATATATTATCGGATTGTTATTTTATAATAAATAAATAAATAACTAAATATTACGACTGTCTGCATTTTGAGAATAAATGTATTTAAATGGAAAACTACTAGTGTTCACTATTATATTTCTATTGCTTCTTCTACTATAACAAGTTTTTAGTCTTTGAATGCGAATTTTGTATTAGCATTAAATTAATGAAGTATGAACAGATTAAAACATAAATAATGTCGGGTAGGTAATTAAAGTGTTAAAAAATTTCATCGAATAATGCATAATGTACATAATATTTTTACAAAAACCTGTCTAAATTACATAACATATTATAGACAAACTAAATACATATACATACATTAATCGTGCAAATATATTCAAGCAGTTTTTAAAATAGTATATTATCAATTATATATACTTATAAATTTTCATTTCTTGCTTCATTTGTTGACGTAAAGCAAACGATAATAATTTATCGTTTTAACAAGATCAATTTTCATATTTAATTATACTATTGTATATCGGTATACTTAAATTATAATATTATGACATTGCACGTAGAATTTAATTAGAACAAAACGATTTTAATCATGAATTAATTGAAAAATAAAGAAAATCAAATAAACGGAATTTAAAGCAACACTCAGTGATAAGCTACAACTAAACGAAAGAATTTTTTTTTTTTTTTTTTCACGTTGAAATAATTACTGCTTATCGTTAGATCGTAAGTTCCAAAAATTATCAGACGCTAATAATGGATCAATTATACACAATTTGTCGAATGTTTTTTTATATATTAGAAAAAATGGATTCAAAGTTCTGCACGTAATTTCGTTCTGTTTTATAAATTCATAACGATCATCTTTTTCACTTTGTTTGTTTTTTTCTTAAGACGTTAACAAAAATCAAGTCAAGTTTCTTTATATACAATTTCTATTATCACTATAGTGAATTTAAAGAACGATAATGAATAACATTTCATTCGTTTCAATCCTCCCCATTACTAGGTACTTGGCTGAATAAATAATAATTTCTTCTTCTTTTTTTTTTCACATAATTCTATCGAATAGTGTTTGAATATTTTGTCGCTTAAATAATAAAATTCAATTTAAGATGCCAGAGCCGCTGAACGTTTGTCACGATTCTTATTACGTTGTCTTGTACGGGCCTTGAATGCAGCTGCGTTCAAAAGATTCTAAAAAAGGATAGAAAAGATTCAGCATTAGAATAAAAAAATCTAACTAATAGATTAGTTCATAAATTCATGACCCAAATAGATCCTTACTCTTTGCTGTTTCGTTGCTCTTCTCTGAGCTGATTGAGGCGCCAAGACTCTGTCTCCTAGATTAAAGATTTCTCGCAGAAGTTTATTCTCAGCTAAATGAATGTTAACGCCGGCGCCAAGCAGGCGACAAGCCGCAGTGTACTGAACTCTGGTACACCAATCTTCTAAATACAAAGTTTCATGCCCGAACTTGATTTGCAATTCTGGAAACTCGTCCTCCTGATTAAAAATAGAAGAGAGAAAATTAAGATATGAAAAGTCTGCGATAAATATATGCGAGAATTCGTCCTCATCATTTCCCCATACTCACAACTATGTATCGCAGTATATCTCTAAAGCTCGCTTTCTGTTGTTTACGATCCTTCTTAGCTCTATGTCGGCTCGAATCGGTCGCAAGATCTTTTAGTATAGCGATAAGATCTATAGCCCAGAATATTTCGTTATCCTCCGCGTAGTCACGACCGAGTTCAAATATTACTGCCAAAGCATCGCCAGCTGCTAGCCGTAGTTCCAGATGCTGAGACTCCAGTAATTCTCTCAGCTGATTCAGCGATCTAAAAAAAAGAAGTGGATAAGATTTTGAGAAGATGAAAATTGCATTATTCCACAAATTTGGAAGAAAAATTGATCTTCCAGATAGTTTTCCGCACTTACAGCATATAGGTGTCTGTAGTATCGCCGTTAATCAAGTTATGAACATCCGAAGATGCCATAAGAGTGAGAAGCAATGTCCAAGCGGCCAGAACTGTGGCTTGTAAATTGGTAAGATCGGCGGAAGCAGAATCGTAAAACGCAGTTAATAGTAGATGCATGATTTCTATGGTGTCTGCGGCGTCATTGCCTGACAAAAATTGGGTCATACTAAGAGCCCAGTAACACTGAAATAGAAAATTGATTAGAGTAAAAAGTCGTATGGTAGAGTTGGTGTTCAAATATCTGGCTTTTTTTTTTGTCATTCGTTACCTCAGCCCTGGCAGATTCAGAGTTGGATTTATTATTGGCAGTAGATATTAACACAGTCTTAAGATCCTTGACTATCATTTCGGCGCTATCAAAAGCTCCTAGTTGAACGCATACTAAACTAGCCAGTCTAGCAGCGGCAGATTGTTCGTCGCCCCTTCCCTTCTTCAGTGCACGTTCTATGCCATCAGTGATTGTCATTTTTCTATCCTCAACAAAGTCTGGAATGTATTTTAGGATGAAGGCTTTTTCTATTCCATTAAAACAGGTGGTTCTTGATTTAGCACACTTCTGTGTTAGACCGTCTATAGCTTCTTTTAGCTTGTCTTCAAGAGCTTCTTGCTGTGCTATTTCATCCACTTCATTATCGTTCGCGTTAACGTCGTCCAACACGCTACGATTGTCTGATTGACCGCTTGCAACGCTACAAGCGTCATTATTTAACGAATCGTCGTCAGACATTAGTTCAGCTTTTTTTCCGCCGTGAGCTAAATAACAAAGAGTCATATTTCCAATAACTGATCTGCAAATTGTTTCTTAAAGATATGTTCAGAGTTCTTTTCTTTTTTTCTCTAAAAGCCCTATATGCAAATACAGGGAAAAAATATTGTGTTCCCTTTCTCCTTATTTCTTTGTTCTCTTTCATTCGCTAATAAGAGCCTCCAGAAAAAAGCTCCCAGTATAAGACGATAATTTTGATTAAAAGATATCTACGAAGGTGGTAGATTAGAATACTGTTTGATAAGATAACAAAAACAGTAAGACAGAGAAAGGTGAAGATAGTGAGAGCCTCAAGTATTTATTTATTTATTTATACAATAAATTGAACATTATTGTTTTTCTAATAACATGTGCATAGCTGTTGCTAGAATAATTTTGTCGAATGTTTTTCATAGTTAGTCGATGATAATATGACTCAATTCATAGTATTCTGAGGAAGATTTCTCTCAGTTTCTTATACATTGTTCAATCTTTATTGAGTAACTTTACAAAGCGAGGATAAATCTATTTTTAGCTACTCACAGAGATATCTGAAAAGATACTGTGGACTTGATATTTAATTAGCGTAGCAATTTATGAGGGGATTTTGGGTTTGAGACAATTTGGTAATTCTTGAAACAATTTCAGCTAAATATTTGCCACAAAAATGCATTTGATGATATTGTTGATTGAAAATTTCACCTAGTGGTGAAATAATATTAGAAAATAGTATTTAAAGAGAAAGAAATGTGGGTTACTTGGTGAAGAAACGGAAACAAACGACAATAACATGTTTCTATATCAATAATGTAATGTAGGTTTGATAAACAGCTACTGTGGCTTGTTCTTAGTCATGTTTACCTTGGAAATTTTAAATTTTATTTATGTAGTACCAAGCAGGTTTTTAGAGTGCATGTAGCAGTTAATAAAGACCGCAGACAGACTGACTAACGGATAAGAGACAGAGAGATTAAAACCCCTTTCAAAACCTTATAACTAAATAATATTCAAACAAATCTATGTCAAGCAGTAAAGTGTTCAATGATCAATCAGTCTCAAGGCTGTTGTATTTCCCATTTATTTTATACTACTATCACTTTCTAACAACATAATTTATTATCAACAAAATGTTGAATATTTATGATAAAATTAATTTTATTAAAAATTTATTCAATTATTTACTTTTTATTGCATAATCTACGTAACTATGTGTAATACGGATTATGTGATATAATTTTTTTTTAATTAACTTATTATTCACGTGTATGGTAATATGAAAATGATTTATGAAAAAAAAATATTAATAATGTTACGTAAATTGGGAAGCAAAAAAAAAAAAAAAAAAAAAAAAGTAAAAAGATAAAGATCAATTCTCATTTGTTAAGCTTCTCTCTGTGTCGATAGCTACTGTTTTACGTATGTTAAAGCTGTGTAGCAACGGGTATCAACTATCACATTACATAACGTGAAACAGCTGTTTCACCTACAGTATGTAGTCTGCATAGGCAGACGCAGCAGAATGATATGTTGTGAAAATGTCTAATGGGCTTATGACGTATGAAGATTTTGAAGTGACGATGAGATGGGGAAATTGCGATTGATTAGAATATTTTTCGATCAAAATTAACGAGAGTTAATAAATAATGCGCACGTGAAGGGGCAACATGTTTAACGTAGTTAGTAGAAAGAAAAGAATAGCAAAAGTCATACAGATTAGATAAATGAATAAGAAAAATACTGCAAATGCTAATTCAGCGTTTTTATAAGTATTTCTTTGTAGAGTTTCCTGAGGCGCACCACACGATAGCCATTGAGATTTCGAAGGCATGGAAGTCACATGGGGGTCAATACTATAGCCTGTCTCGTGGCCATGAGCTATTCTGATCTTAGAAATTACGATTCTAGACTTACGTCTATCCATATGTATCAGAACTAGTCGCGAATCGAGAGACAAAGGAGAAAAGAATGGTCGATGAATTTCGAAAATAGCTTATGCTCATCAGCGTATTGGGGAAAGAAACGCAATAAATTATATGATATCGACGATGTTGGCGATGAATCATACATGATTGAACTACTAATATGGTGCGTTCGTACGATTTAAATATACGCCACATATGTTGGGGAAATGAGAGTATAAGGATAGGTAGAATTTCTTTTGAGGAATTTAAAAAAAAAAAAATTATTTGGTAGAATTTTATCAGTTTATATCTCTCTTACCTGACGATCGCTTTTTGCTTCCTTTTCCTGGCATGGTGATTTGCCCTTTCAGTTAAACAATTAACACTATTAATGTGACTCGATCAAGAGGGTAAATGCCTTGCACTATTGTTTTTCCTTCGTATACTGAACACGCTGTATAAATTTGTTATTAAAATTTGATAAAAACTCATTAACATGATGCGAAGTCTTCAAAACATACACGTCGAGACAGCCAACGCCGGGCCTTCTCTGATATTCTTACACTCGGTGGCAGGGGTTTAATGCGCTCACACTTCTGCGACGCACGAGTTCACCCGAACTATAACGAACTTTGACGAATATTTAGAGCTACCAATTGCGCATGCGCGAACTTCGTTATGGATATTTTGAAAATTTGAAATTAGCGATAAACAAATTGATTTTATAATTTATTATTTAAGATATTCGATGAGATTTATCCAGAGCAATTAAAGCTTCATAAATTGTAATTATGTATTGAAAACTTGCTAGGAGAATAGCCGATTTTACAAAAGAACAGAGTCTACGAACATGAAAGAAAGTTTCACGCGCTGTTGGTACATTATTGCGCAACATTTCACAACGTGCCTTGCACAAAATTGCACAAGCGAAGTCCATTGCTCAGGGATTCCCGGAGAGTTTGATGATTCATCATAGAATAAGCTGTAAACAATATGCAGAAGTTTATTTTTTCCTAGAATTTCGAGGGATGCAGTTATTTATGATTTCACATTTATGCGCAAACGGCGCAATAGAAGTTCTTGGATTGATTTCCCATTTGAATTTCGAGGGAGGCAATTTGTAATTCTTTCATATTATTGCGCAATTGAATTTTATAGTTTGATTAATCAATATATTTTCTTCATAAAAAACGATGTATGGCTAACAGTTTAAATTTCATTCACTTATTCTTCTTACCTATTCTATAATAATAATAATAACTACTTTTATCTATAAAATAAGCGTTTTATTATAGGAAACAAATTCAAAGCCTTTTGATATTGTAAGCCTAAATGAAGCAATGAATATTTCTTTGAGTATGAGTAATAAATTTACATACTTTTCGGTTGCAAGGGGAAATATAAGCATAACACATATAATGTAACAATGATTTATTGTTAAAATACGAAGATGAAATTCCAAAACACAGTGTTTGGTGATTGGTAATAAAACATAACGAATATATAATACACAATAAATAAATACAAACTTTGAAGCTCGATATAAACGAGCTCCAATTATTTACAAAGATTATATCCTTCTATACCAAAATCTTTTTTTTTCAATTAAAACCGAGAAAGAATTGCTATTGTAATAGTTATAAATACAATATCAATGATACTAGATAGTGATGCCTGGGATGTAACTAAGTTTTCGCAACCCATTTCAGTTGTCAATGAATTAAACCAAGCATCCACAATATCTGCTGGTACGTGATCCACACACTCGTTCAAAACTTGGACGCAGCAGACTCGGTATTTCTCCAAGTTACTGTTGAGTAAATAATAAGACATTAGGTACTAAATACAGATGCTTATATATTGAACATTGGTCACATGTTCTGAAAAAAAACAAAAAAACAAAACAACTATTGCTTACATGCAATCGTTGGCATCTGTATGCGTGAAAGAACTCGATTTTTTAGTGGTCGGACCGTAATGACTGGAAAACTCTCTGGAACAATCTAGCACAGCTCTTTTGTTCAATTCTAAGCATTTCTGGCCACCATGAGCAAAAAATTCTATAAAAAATGTTACACTTAACATATAGGTTTATAAATACTAGAGGTGGTTTTCATCCTAATCGAAAGTACGTCATGGAAGATGAGAATGACACAGAATTTGAGTATGTTCAACAGCACTTTACAAAAATAAAAACTGCAGACTCTCTTCTCATGGTCTGAATAATTCTTTTTTTTTTAATCAATAAGAAAAGTAAAGCAGTTATTCATGACTAGATGATATACTGACGTTCAATGCCAGCACCATCACCGTCACAAATAAATTGTAGTAACAAATGTGTGAGGCGAATGGGCTTATTGGAACTTCGGCGTTCCTCCGGTTCCATGCAAGGCTCAATGGAGTCGCTTAACTGTTTCACACAGTTTTTCTCAATCGAAGCCATGGCACAATACTTTTTCAAGTAGATAAGAGCATCTTCCTCATCAGCAAACTGTGCTTCTTTGATCTTCTCCAATTGGACCATCACGGAACATTTTAAGAAGTCTTGCCAGCCTTTTTTTGCAGTATTATATGCACCGAACCTACTATTTTTCATACATGATTCTTTCAAGAGATTGAAAACAGATTCCGTTTGCCTATCTAAGGCGTTAAAATTTGGTGATCCCAGAGCGGAATTAAGTTCTAACATACTTTGTAGCAGACCCTTCTGGTTTGGATCGTATGCTAGAGCTGTGGCAGAGCTCAAGATTCCTGATACAGAAATATGACTCATAAAAATGATGAAATGAAAAAAGATTTTCAGGTGAATTAACTCTTGATTATTGAAAATGTAGCCATTTGCTTCTGAGCCCATAGTCCCAGATGGAACAACTTGTACAGGGTATGTTTTCAACAAAGCTCAGATTTGGAGGTTTGTTACCTACATTACTTACTAAAGAACGCTTCTGAATCCGAGCTTTGCAGGGGCTCATTTTCTTAAGTTTGAAATGAAACGGTTACCAGAAACATTGACTTACCAGTAATCAGAACAGATACAAAGGTATTAATGATCTTCATTCTATGAATTAGGAGTAAAACTATTCAGACTGCAATTTTTTTTTTCTTAAATTAAGTACCACAGTTGATATCGATTCAGTTTGTTAATTTCAACGTTATTGACGTGTGTCTGAGCTAGTTTATCACCGACTAACTACCTGAACCATCTTTGGTGCTCGCCTTGAAACGACTATTATTTATTCACGTGATCAATAGCTCACCGAATTCCAAATCTTGGCTATTCCAATGGTATTGTTTTGAATGAGTATTACAGAGCGAGACAAAAGGCAAGACAAAAGTTGAAACAAGGTAAATATAATATAAAAACTGTCCAAAATAGTATAGATATTATCAACTGTTATTCAATCAGGTAGAAACGAGTACGAACTCTCCACTACATTCTTCTTTACTGAAATACAATAATTTCGAATCACAGTTGATCGTTATTATCGCAGGAAAAAACGGGGTACATTTTATAAGTAATACACTACGTATAAGATATTCTTCAAACCATCGTTATTTGAGAATGATCTTTACATTTACTTAAACATACTAGATGACTTTGAAGTGTGATTGAGTTCAGATTGAATATGCATGGTATTGGTATATAGCTTTTGAAATAGAGTTAGAACTGCTACTATATAATCATCTCTGTTAATCCAGCTGAGGATTTCTTCGATTGAAACAATTCCCCGCAACAGACATTCACATTTGAATGTCTATATTAGTGATGTGGAAGACAGAATCCACTACTTCCACAAGCGCAGTTTAAGGGGGGATTCCTTTTTTTTCGCTAAATTTATCGCTTTTTTTCTAATTTTCTGATGAAGAAACTATACAACGGATCAATGCGAAATTTGACATGTGGATCTGTTTATCTCTTATCTATTCACAAAAAAATTGAAAATCGTCCCCTCCCAAAAATACGCCTCCCACCCCCCTCAACGTGCGATGATCCCTAGTTGATGATGTGCACGATTTGAGTCGTGTCATTAATCTTGCAACAAAAACCCAAGAACATTTTACTTTACACACATGTAGCAATCGTTTGACGAAGCGAAAAAAAAAAAAACAAAAAAAAAATTGCGGATCCGGTGATGTTTTGAACTCTAAATATCGCTTGATCCAAATAAATGGATCGATCTTTTTGTTATAAACAAAAAAATATTCAACGGATTGTTTTTTTTTTTCGTTGAACGATAGCTACATGTGTGTAAAGTGAAATGTTCTTGGGTTTTTGTTGCACGATTGATGGGAAGACTCAAATCGTGCACATCGTCAACTAGGGATCATCGCGCGTCGAGGGAGTTGGGAGGCGTATTTTTGGGAGGGGACGATTTTCAATTTTTTTGTGAATAGATAAGAGATAAATAAATCCAGATGCCAAATTTCGCATTGATCCGTTGTACAGTTTCTTCACCGGAAAATTAGAAGAAAACGATAAATTTAGCGAAGAAAAAAGAGAATCCCTCTTAATGTACTATTCGAATGTTTAGATTTGAGTTACACATGTAAATATTATTTAGTTATTTTTTAGAATCTATAAAATTCCTTTTCTTTAAACTTAAGACTAGCTAGAATCCTGAAAAGTCTTAATCCGCTGTCTTCATGAATCTCGAAAAATCACACTTCAGGAATCAATAAGTTCACCGCCACCATAGATATAAGGTTAGTAGATTGGTCAAGTTCGCCTGTAGAAACAGTGTCGCGATACGAATGTAGGCGGAGCCACAGTCGAAAATATCTTTTTCGTGTATTTCGCTTCAGCACGCTATTTTATCAACAGAATTGCGTTCTGGTAAACGATCTGCTCACATTGATCGATAATATAGATTTTAATTTTAGCCACAGATTTTTAATATCTGTATATGAGCAAACAATAGCTAACAGTTGAGCTGCGGCATATGCTGTCACCCTCAAAATAATTCATATGGGGCATTCCATGCCAAATCAACCGGGTCCTGACCCTCGACTACTCAGATGTGGTCCGCGATTTTTTATTTCATTCTTCGGATTTTTCAAAATAAATTCGAGTGCGTAATGAATTTTCAAAGTTTTTTTTTCAACACCTCGATGGCTGTGAACAAAAAATCTGAAAAAATTATCAAAAATTCTGTATCAGAAATGAAAATTTTTTAACCAAAATTCATCGTGTCTGGACTTTCGCTTCAATCTGTTATTTTTGGTTGAAAAATCTTCATTTCTGACAGAATTCTTGAGAATTTTTTCAGATTTTTCGATCACGGCCATCGAGGTGTTGAAAAGAAGAAAAAACTTTGAAAATTCATAACGCACTCAAATTTATTTTGAAAAATCCGAAAAAATTGTGATCGCTAATTAGAGTCAGCGGAATGATTTAAAAAATCGCGGACCAGATCTGAAAAAAAGAGGGTTAGGACCAGGTCGATTTGGCATGGAATGCCCCATATATATGAGTCCACCAATTACCTATGAACGATTCGTGGCGAAAATCTCGATTTGTCTGCCATTTTGATATTTTATATTTTTTTTTTTTTTGCCTTTTTGGCTTATCTCCGATTTAGAAGGTAGCCTAATTTTGATATTTTATATAATATTATATAATAGTATACAGGGTGATTCAGTTTGACCGGACCATATTGAATGGGCATATTCCTTGTCGAATTCTAAGACTAAAATTCCTTAGCGAAAAATTCCGGAGATCAACGGTGCGCGAGTTATTAAATATCTTAATCCGGCTATAAAGTATCTTTTTCATCAATAAAAACGGATATCGGGTGTTAATTTTCACTTCAACAATTCCGTTTTCAATCTTTGGCAGTCAGGTCGTCCGCTCCTTAGTTTTCAGTTGCCTAGGTCCACCGTTTCAGTTTTTTTTTTTTTCTCAATTTTTCAATTTTTCAATTTTTCACTAAGAAACTTTAGTCTTAGAATTCGACAAGGAATATGCCCATTTAATATGGTCCAGTCAAACTGAATCACCCTGTATACTTTGATGTATAAAAATCCCCCAAGTTTCAGACCCCAAAGCCGTTCACCATGGATATAGTTCACTTTTACATTCGAATTCTTATCGTGCCCGTATCATGGAAAAAAAAATCATCCAACATGTTTTTTGAGTGAAAACAAAAAATTAATTTTTCGAAAAACACATGATAATCACCCTGTTAGCATGAAAAACATGATATAAGTCGCTAGCCTAACGGAGCGCATTGCATTTGTAAGGTACTTATACATTGTATATAGCTGTAGTATGATGTCAGCGCGTCGTAAGTCTGAAAATCGGAATTCAGAATTAGGCCACGTGGTGTCTTTTGTTGGTAAGAAATTTAGCATTTTACCAACAGAATATTTAGATGATTCGAGTACACGGGTATATTTTTTGACTATATCGATAGATGTTCTATCTTACCACCAAATATAGAGGGCAGCATTCGTTGTCACTATTATCTTGTGACATACTGCTATATGACTCCGAATTTTCTCAACTTGTCCAATCTACTAACCTTATATCTATGCCGCCACTCTCTCCATCGAGTAGTTTTTGGACTCATATATCTTATGGTAATGATTATTTAGTCTGAAGCTATATAATCCAACACATCTTAAGTCGAATCAGAGGATCTCATGATTTTGTATGAGTTAATTATTGGGAGGGGTCCAGAACTAGACACCGTTTGCCTGTGTGTACTTGGCTGCCTGAATTCCACATGTCTGCATCGATCAGGAATCACTCACAGACCCCGCAACAGGGATCACCGTTTCGAATAGCAGGGTAACAAACTAGACCCCCCCCCCCAATAATCCCCAAAAATAAACAGCTGTCGCGAAACGTAAGTAGTGTACGTCGCACGGTCATGACATTGCGTGTTACACGTGTGACGGCAGGATGCGACACATTGCACTCGCACTGAGTGCCTGTCACATCATGTCGGCGAAATTGATGCATTTTTGCATGCACAACGTGTACCTTCACGTCGTGCGAATAACGTGCGTCCAGTGGCGTAGCTAGACTTTCGGCGCCTTGGAGCGGTATTCATGAAATGCGCCCCTTACCTCCGATAGTCATGAGTCAAACGGTCTAAAACACTTTTTTTCGAGCCTTTGATTCAGCAAATTGGTCGATTATTTTGTCGAGGTTAAGTTGACGTGCTCTTTCTCTTTCAATTGACAACGTTGCCAAAGAACTTAAGCGATGTTGGGACATACTACTTCTCAGATAGTTTTTAATCAATTTTAAAACAGAAAAGCTCCTTTCGCATGATGCTGTAGTCACTGGCAAGGTTAAAAAAATCATGCATGCTGTAATTATATCAGTGAAGCTACTTGATGCAGGGCTGTGAATCAAAAGCAGTTCCGCTACTCCGCGGATGGAAGTCAATTTTGAAAGATGACTATAAAAGCACGATTTAAAGCGGAGCAGTTGTGAACCTAAGTTTGATGACAAATCTGTTGGGTACGTAGATGATAGTACATCTGATGCAGTCAGAATAGTTCCATCAGATGACTGCAATAAAAATGTAGGCGATAGACACTTGAATGTCGCACTCAACCGCCTAACAGACTGAAACCTGGTATCAAGTTGGGTAGTTGTTACATCGAGCATTCTATAAAACACCTCAACTTTGAAACGCTTCTCTTTGTTAGAAATACATTCATCTTCTTGCAACTCATCGAAAAACCGCCTAATACGTCGTACTCGCTTCTCGGGAAAAGTGGGTTCAATTTTCCATGTATTTGATAACTCAATCGCATCAGCCTTTACGGAGTCCCAATCATTTCTCATATTCGTGAACTGAATAATGAGTGAGGAAAGCATCTCAACTGATTTCTCTATGTCTTCATCAGTTCCTTGCAGCAGTTTAGACACTGAATTGAGTGGTTCTAGTATTTTGGTTTGCACGACTATCAAAATGACGGTTGGAAATCTTTCGAAATATTTAATTAAACTTCCAGCTTCCCGTTGTTCCTCGGAATTCTTACCGTTTAATGACAGATATGTCAACAATTTGATAATATCGAAGTAACGAGCGCGTAATGCATCGAGCGCTTGAATACGAGAAGACCATCGCGTTGGACAAACCTTCTTTAATGTCTTAACCAAATTGATTTGATTCGAATCCATTAACATAGCCCATCTTCTGACAGAGCTGAAAAAAACATAAATATTCTGTAACTGCTCATAGAATTCCCTGACTTCCTGAATATTAGAAACACTGTCGTTAATTACCAAGTTCAAGTTGTGAGAGCAACAGTGTACAAATTCAGCGGCTGAATTCCTTTTTTTAATACGAGCTTGAAGTCCGGAATAAATACCACTCATATTTGCAGCACCGTCATAGGCTTGACCACGTAATTTTGAAATACTTGTGAACTCTTCAATAATTTGCAAAGCGGTTTCTTCTAATCCTCCAGCCGTTTGATCACTGATTTTCGTGAAGCCACAGAAGGTTTCTTTTACTTCAAGCTTACGTGGCCTATCATTTTCATCTTTTTGTATCAATACATAGCGGAAAACAGTACTGAGTTGGTCAATTTTAGCGATATCCTGGGTTGTATCTAACATGATAGTCACGAATACAGCTTCTTTCAATTCGTTTTTGATCCCAACATTGATCTGATTTGCAATCAAGTTGATTACCTCGTTCTGTATGTCAGGACTTAGGTAATTGACCGTGCCTTTAGGACGCTCTAATAAATCTGCCAATACTTCATCGTACCGAGAAAGTAAATGTATTACTTCTAGGAAATTTCCTTGTGAATTTGAGTTATCCGGCGGGCTCGTAACTCTATGACTTCGGAAGGGTAAATTATTTGTAGCTAATGTAATGGTTACATCAATAACGCGCCGCAGTACTTTACGCCAATAATTTGCTGCGTTTTCGATCGCTCGCTGGGCAATTGCATCGACAGTTGAGCCAGTCTGCCAACGATAGTAAATTTCACAAGAAATACCGTGCTGCTTTGATTCCTCGTGTGATTCAATGCCGCGACCTAAATGAGCCCAGTCTGCTGTTCCTTTCACAAATTTTGGATCCGAATTTGAATGATCGAAAAGCCAACATGGCTGGCAATAGCAAATATTTTTTATCATCGAATAACATAACCATTGTCTTTTGATCTTCATCGGCCCTTTACCTGTGTAAAAATTCGCGCTAAACCCTCTATTCTTGTTACGACCAGTTGTGTCTTTAGCAAAACTACCCATTGGTTGATACGGACCGAGTTTGATAATTAGTCGTTTTTTTTCAGATGTCAGAACATCGGGAAAATTAGCTCTGTCTGATGAAAATATTATTCCGGCAGTGTTGCCATCAAAATTCGCATCAAGTTGTTCAATAGCCGGATTTGATATTGAATCTGTGTTTGGTACTGGTAGATCATGTTGATCTGATTTTTCATATGGTGTGGAGATGAGCCCTAAAGCAGTATTTTGTGGTGGTACTAGACCAGAAGAAGCATCACTGGCAGTTTTATTAGTCGCAGAAGACGTGGACGAACCGTCAAAAAATGACGTTATTTTAGCAACTTTCTTCAAGGCCTTATTTTCAGCCGTTTCCTTTTCTAACCTCTTTCTTTTAAATGCAGCGCCGCTTAGGGATGGGCGATATATATCGATACATCGAAATATCGATATTTTTACGCAATAATATCGATATTTACAGTCGATATTTAGTGGTCCGATATATCGCTGTATCGATATCGTAGCAGCCGATATCGTACTTCGATATTGAAGGCAATGTCGGAGTTATGCTTGGTCTCCACATGCACTTTCAGATGGGGTATATAGGGGAATCCGGGGCAAATTGAACCATGAAAAGTTTAAAGTGATGAAACAATTTATTTTCACAATCAATTCTTTCGTAAATAATTTTGAGATGGGCTTTGATCTTTAATAAACAGCAATCGATTATAAGAATTAGTCATTTTAAGTAAATATTATTATTAAAAACAATTATAATGAATGAGTCAAAAAGGTTCAGTTTGCCCCAAGACTGGGGTCAATTGAACTTTAGTCGGGGCAAATCGAATTTATGCAGAAAAATATTAGAAAATAGTTACTTACCAAATTTAAATTGTTTTGTTTGAAATAGTACAATATTCTATTGTAGTTATATATTAAAATCTGTTCCAAATGTAGAAGAAATTTCATCTAATTAATTAATTACAACTTATAACCCTTCTTGTGTCAGATAGGCAGGAATTTGAACGATGCGCATCTTTTACGCGCAACCTCCTTCAAAACCATTGTCTCACAGACAGTCATTTTACCCCGACCAATTTGCCCCAAAGCTATATTTTCAAAATAATATTTATTTCAACCGATATAACTAATACTTTCAATATTGTTATAATTTTTGATGAATAGTTTAATGATTGCAGAAGTCGATAAAATAAATTTTTATCTAAAAACTTCATGAGAAGTACATGTAAACTAAGAATTAAAATCACGAAAATTATGGTTAGAGAGCACCAAAATATTCTTTTCGCTCTTTTTTCTCAGGAATACGAAAATTTTAAAACCCAACGATTTCTTTATTACCGCGATGATATTAGACTTCTTCATTTTTATTTTCACGTGTTTACATTTACCCATATCAGAATAATTACAGAAATTCAATTTACCCCAGAGTTCAATTTACCCCGGTCTCCCCTATGCAGGGTCTCAGCCAATCACTGAATTTTCACAACAGAAGTGACCAATCAGTTGACAGAATTCTTAAATATACCCAAATATACCTGATCTTGAAGTGGCTCTGCAGAACGGCTAATGCCCTGTCTACACACGCACTTTAAACCCTATCTTAAAGTGCGTGTGTAGACAGGGCATAATCCCTACGACTTCATATCGATATATCGGAATATCGATACACCAATGTCCGATATTTAGGCGTATCGATATTTTGTACGTCGATATGTATCGATACGCAATATCGATATTTTTGTGGATATCGCCCATCCCTAGCGCCGCTTAGTTTTTTCGTATCTGACATGATCTCGTAACTATTTAAGTATCATTGACCAAAAGTCTATTTTTGTTGGTATCAGTATCGACTATACTCCAGTTGACTAACAAGCATCAATATTTATTACTCAAATATCGTACGAATAGCTGATACGGACAGCGTGAGCATTCGAACTTAAGTATTGCCCGGTCATACTTCACTTGCGAGTGACATTACGAAGCGCCGCCGCCTAGCGGTGAACTTGAGCATTTGGTCGCTGGGCACAAAGCACTCCACCGCAGTGCCGTATCCTTGCGACCGTGCGCCCCTCGCGGCCGAGCGCCTGGAGCATTCTGCTCCAACTGCTCCACGGTAGCTACGCCACTGCGTGCGTCGCACGATTGTTATCTGGGTACTTTCCAGAAAAAGATTTCTTGTTTTAAGAAACTATAGTTTCTTGAATGTTTTTTTTATTAAATCAAGGAAATATGTGCTTAATTCAAATTAATATGATCTTAGTTCGAATTAAGAACATATTTCCTTGATTTAATCAAAAAACATTCAAGAAACTACAGTTTCTTAAAACAAGGAAACTTTTTTTTATTGAAACGAGGAATTATTTTTTTTCTGTGCATGACGCGGACGCGAACGAAAACAATTGCGGTTTAGGGGTTATTTAAAAACATCATTATCAGCTGTGACTAATATAATTTTTGGCGAATAAAAAAACTTGTTGCGACCTGTTGCAGTTGAAGCTTGTGAGTTGAAACGCCACATATTTTCGCCAATTTCTATTCTCATTTACTTCAGTGTTCTACGGCTGCTTGAATTGTGCCGACACGCCAATTGACCTCCTTCTCGTCCGCGCGATGTGTTCATCCCTTCAACTGGACTTTTATTGAATTTTGCAAGTATCAACTCATTCGGGGTCACGCTGATTCGTTTGTGACAATACCTATAGTATGAACTGCACATAATCCTTCTTCAATCGCCAGTGAATAGTGATGCCAAACTCTTGCAAAACTGTTCTGAAAAGCCTGCGAATGCAATAACCAGCCTGTTATCTGCTATCAAGGATTCTTCGAAACGCAGTCGCAGCTTATAACTAACCAAAATCGATAGTCGAATTGGCAAAGCCTAGATTTTTCAATCCCATTTTTTGTTTATTCAAATTTGTGGCACAATCAGAACAATCTGAAGACATCTTCATTCTTCAAACGTATATTATATTACTCAGAGTGAGCCTAAACTGGGACTCATTTTGAGCCGTATGTTTCAACTACAGTGCGTATTTGGATCAAACTCATAGAGGGGTTCCCGTGAATCAAAATATGGAATCCATGCATGCTGCTTCTTCTTCTTGTTTCTTCTCGAGCCTAAAATTCGGAAATTACTAAGAGATGACTGAAACTGATACAAAAAAACAAATTCGAGCATTCGAACAGTGAAGGATGTAATTTTGCTATGTGATTGCGATCCTTATATTACATAGAAGAATTATATTCTGACCTCTTGACTTACGCCAATTAGATTCTTTTGTCATTTTCATACAATTTCAGGAATTGCTCGGTAATATCAGAGCTTTGACTTCGAAACTACCTAGAAGGAGAGCCCATTAGAATTAATGGCATAAGATTTTACGTTTTGGTCTAAGGAAACACCTCTGGAAGTTTGATCGGAATCTGTGAACCGGAAGTCTGACACTCACTTTATCAGTTCCGCGAAATGAAGGCAAAGAGTCAGTTTCTACTACTTGTTATGCTGGCGACTATTGTATTTTGTGAAGACACTTCTAAAAACTCGATCACCCTGCAGCAGGCAATTTGCGACAGCAAGTGCTCTGGCGACGTAAGTTATGCAATTCACATTTTCACTACAGATTGAAAGCTGGTTCATAGTAACGTAACTAGAACGAATCGAGTATCAGAGGAGACTTTGTGAATTTTTTCTAAATGTCTGTGAACCAATGGAAAGAGTTTCAGGCGTTCGCAGTGTCGGTCAAGTCAATTTTTCGCCGATTTCGTGCGTGAATTTCAGTATGAGCAAATCCCAAGGTACGATTTTCGACTTGGAATATCTTGAAAACTATGAACTCTTCAGGGAAAACTTTTCGACGTTTTTTTTATAGCAACTTGATTCAACTTTGAGGCCACATAGTTAGATTTCTGAAAATAAAAGTTTTAGTCACTGGAAAACGTACTTGAAGTTGAAGCTTCTCGCGAAGCAATGCTCCATTTTACGATAAGCAAGTGGTTCTTCGAATACAAGAAAAATTATACCCACTACGTCGACCGAATGACATCCGTCTGCGTTCTATATTTCAGGTACAATGTCTGAAGGATTGTATCAAGATGCCGCCAAAAATCAAGTGTGAGTTGGATTATTCAAACCTTTGACTATATACCTATGGACTGCTAGTCCCTATCCCATGCCTGCGGAGGCCCATGTACCAAGATGTGACGCGACCTCCGGGGCTAACGGCTGATTTGGGTACTACGATCAGCTGCGTGTGTTTTGTAGGTGTGACGCATCGGTATGTGTGTCACGTCGGTGTTTCTTTACACCTATGTAACCCACACAACCGATGCGTCACACCTACATAACACACGCAGCTGATCGTAGTACCAAAATCAGCCGTTAGCCCCCGAGGTCGCGTCACATCTGGTTACACGCGTGAAGTTAGCGGTTAGCAGTCCATAGGTATATAGTCAAAGATTCAAACACTTACCTATTCATTAGTCTTATATCGAATACGCGTATATTGGGAACCTTAGAACCTCGATACGCCAACTAGTGGCAGAAAATAGAACTGTTCTAACAAGGCTACAGTAACCAATGAGAGGGCTTAGAACCTCGATACGCCAACTAGTGACGAAAATAGAACTACTCAAAGAAGGCTAAAATTTCAAAGTCACGCCCATTCCAAGGATCCCAATAGTGACAGAGAAAATTGTTTCATGCGGATTCAGAGTTCAGATGGACGTGTTTTTTACATTCTTGTTTCCGTGTGGTCAATTTTCGAGACGATTTCTACAGAACGATAGCTCTTTTCATATCAATAATTTCAATATAAATAATAAAATTTAGTTTTCCGCCATTATTCTAGGCAATTTTTCCGAACAGATAATCGTGTGATTCTCAGTCATAAGGCATTTTTTCGCGAGCCTCTGTTATAGGTACCAGAGTGTACCAGAATAATAGTGTGTGTCACTCAAACTATATATTGGTACCCTTTGGCACCTATACCAGAGGCTCGCGAAAAAATGCCTATAAAGTAGGGCTGTGCGAATATTCGAATTTTCGAATATATTCGTCTCGAATCGAATAGTAAAATTCGATTCGAAAACGAATCGAATAATTCGGTTGATTCGAATATTCGAGCTCTTCGAATATTCGAATTATTCGAATTATTCGAACTATTTGATTCGATTTTCGAATAGTTCGACGTTTCTGCGAAATATGGATTCTCAGAATAATTTGGACTTTACCTGATCGATCTTCAATTTTTCTCGAATAATATCAATTTCTTTTGGATATTTTCCGAGATATTAATTCGTATGTCTCTCATGCTGAGTCTACACCCTGTGGTCAAGTGGGGATCTTGAACGTAGTGTCTTCGGAAATCTATCAACTGATTGGTCACGTCTGTTGTGGAAATTTAGTGATTGGCTAAAGCCCTAAATATACCCGATCATAAACTGCGTGTGTAAACGGGGCATGAGATAAAAGATACGTGGAAATATTCTTTTTTATTGATACATATCGATTAATATTCGCCTTTATATGGATTTGAGGGGTCTATGCCTATCACCCACGAAAGTAGTGAATTTTCGGACGTTTCGAATATTCGAATAGTTTTTCGAGTTTTCGAATAGTTCGAATAATTCGAATAATTCAAATGATTCGAATTGTTCGAATAATTCGAATAATTCGAATGATTCGAATTATTCGAAGATTCGAACTATTCGTGATTCGAACTATTCGAAAACTCGAATTATTCGATTCGAAAATCGAATCGAATAGCATTATTCGATTCGATTCGATTCGAACACTATTCGCACAGCCCTACTATAAAGCCTGGCGCACAAAGTTATTTTAAGTACGGAGTCGGAGTCGGAGTCGTAACACGTACAAAGAAAAGCGCGTCGTTAGCGCTCGCACACATAGAGCCAGCCAATCAGACGCGCTCGATACATCGACTCCGTACTACGAATCGTACTACGAATAGGTTTGTGCGGCAGGCTTAAAATAACACCTAAGCTCAACGCGCACTGTGTCGAGTCGAAGCGAAACGAAGTTTCATTAACATGCTTTTCTTATGTTTTTTATGGAAGTATGCACGCACACTCCTAAGAAAGCATGTTCATGAAAACTTCGTTTCGCTTCGCTCCGGCATAGTGCGCGTTGAGCTTCATACTTAGAATTTTATTATCAACTTTCATTGTCCATCCAATTTCGGAACACAGACCGGGATGAAGAAGCGATGGCGAATGCCATCCTCAGATGCCGAGACGTTGCGTTCATTTTCCTGATTCACAATTCTGGGACATTTGTCGTCGAGCGTCGCGCGAGTCAGGTTGGCAACTGGAGTGACGCACTTATGGTTAGTATTTAGGATCCGATATCCATGAGATGATATTAGAGCTGAGCAATCGATCACATTGAGTTTTAATTTTAGTGTTCTATCCAATTGGCGATCAGATCTATATAATATGGTAGGGTGGTCCTTAAATGGGGTTGAAAAAAATTTTGACCTTTGCGCCCCCCAGATCAGCTCCAAATAATTCAAAACAAATGTGGAAAAAGTTTCAGCCCCCCACCATTCAACCCTATTTAAGGACCACCCTAATATATAGTATATTTCAACTCATCGGCAGTCATGAACGGTAATATTTTTTCATAGAGCACCAAGAGCGGACTATTGCTGGATAATCTTGCACCGCAGAGACGATATCAGTTTCGATTTCATCGTGTTTTTGAAGATGAAGTCTCTCAGCCCGAAATTACTGGGTGGTTCAAAACAATGTCGAGTACGAAATCAAATTTCTATACACTACAATCTTTTAATAATAAATATTTACACGATATAATAACTTACAGTTACTCATAAACCTTTGAAAGTTGCGGAAATCTCATTAGTACGGCTTGGTTTAGAACCTAATCGCCAGCCGCTGGTCGTGAGATCATTAATAGGATTCGAGCCTGCCGAGGGTGAGTTATTAATTATTTTTCATATACGTGGTTTTGCGGGACTCTTAATAAGTGCTTCTTCCATTCGTCAAATGCTGGTATTAACTGTTTTCACAGATCGTAGCTGCTTTTACGATGCGATACTCCGCGATCCCACAGGCAATCGCGTTGTGGATAGCAGACTCGCAACAGTAAGCGATTGATAATTTATTATTTGAGTAACGTTCATTCGCGAATGATACAGAAATGCAAATATTTTGCTCGACAAATGGTCGCTGAAAATGGTTTCTAGAAATTCTTGGTGAGACTTTATCAGAGCTTCGAAATCAAAGTACTGCAGAAAGTCAAGAGTTACGATATTTAGATGTGGGTTGGGAGTTGGCAGTACTAGATATTTCGTAAAGATGGACGAATTTTACGCCTTTATTTTCGTTTACCAACAGAGAGGATATAAGTGGACGTTCACAAATCTGGATTTCGGGATAACTTACACGGTTTCGATAATAGCATACAACGCAAATGGGGTCACAGGTGACGAGAATGTGCTGAATTTCACTACGCCGATGTGTCCCGATATGCGGAGGGACACAACTATGCAGTGTCGTGAGTGAAAAGATACACGCATTTTGGCGTTAATTAACTGCTCTGAAATATCGATGAAAAATGCATAAGTAGTATTGCTTCAGAGCATATGACGTGTTCACGTGAATACCATATTATAATGTTTATTCGCTTTTTTTAAGTCGAAACTTGCAACGATTCCGTCTAGCTATGTTTTCTTTCACCCAGAAACGGTATATTCCCGACGATTACCTATAACCAAAGTTCTTGTTTCAAGAGACGTGATAAAATATATGACGACAGTTATTATTGCTACAAGACATTTTAATAAAATATGGAACCGATATTTCAGCACCAGATAAAGTCGAGGGTCTTAATGTCACGGCGACCCCCAAGGGAGAAAATATTTTCGACGTGAACGTGACATGGGCCATGCCAAAGCTCATTCCCGATCTATACGATATCTCGATACGGTACGCAAGTACTGCGGGTAAACAACATACAATCAACCATATCGTTCAAGGAGTGAGTTCATTTCGAGACCCCATCACGAATTATTAGAGAAAAAAACGTGTGCATATCAGCTGATCAATTTATTCATCTTTTGCAGACGTTTACCGAGTTCGTTTTCAAAAACGTGACGATCGTGGAAAGTTACCGAGTGCATATCAAAGCTCAGTCTCAGCATGGACGAAGTTCATTGATTTTCAAAGATTTTGGCATACACGCTTTTATTATTACAGAAGTGGCAGGTATGAACAACTTTCACACAATGTTTATCACCCACGGCACATCCACGTCCCTAATCATGGATCCATGGAAGGCTATACTCGTATAAGTAAATGTTTTTATAACAATATCTTTCATTCCGGCGTCCATACAGTCTGTCAATCGGTCAAAAGATGGCTCTTGATTAATACAAACTTATAATACATTTGATTTGCTTGCCCAAGTGTTTCCAAGCAAGTCTTCCTTTCAACTGAAGAGTAGGGTACTATGCCTCCATTTGCCCATATGTAATAAAATCCGCTTACCGATGCATCGGGTACGACTCGGTCCACCTCTCTATTCTATGAATGCGAGGCAGAAGGACTCACTCTCACTATATACCCTTATAACCAGGCTATACCTCGAGATATCTTATCATTAAAATCTTGTTACGCATAACACCTTCGCCCCAAAATTCAATCGGACTATTCGACTTTGGAAAAAAACGATCGACTCTCAATAGATTTCAACGATGTTTTAAAACAAAGTTAAATAGTGCCATATCATTTTTACGTGAATTTTTTTTTTCAGAATCAGGTAACTTTATCACGAACTATCTGATCAGCACGATTCCGGTGGTCATCGGCATCGGCATCGCAGTATACGCGTATTTCAGGCTCCGTATACGAAGGCTACGCCAGGTAAAGTCCAAACATTTCAAGAAGATCTCTTTGCCAGATGAATTCATTCCAGCGTGAAAATGGTATCGAAATCTAGCTTGAATTAATTGACTTTCAATTGAAACCATTTCCAATACTCTACCTACAGTATTCTGACGCTGCCGCAATAGCTCATTTTGATAACAGGAACTGGATTGACTGCAGTGTTAGAGCTATCATAAAATTTCTTCGGATTCAAAATTTGCGCGACTGATGCGATAAGGTTGGATAACAGTCCAGTTTAAGCGTTTACAATTGATTTTATTTATTATTTACGAGCTCAGCTGGTTCGTGTCTCAGACCCGCCTGTCGAATGGTTTAGACATGCTGGCCTTTAATTGCACGGATATCAATCGCGTACGAAGGTGTGATGTTTACGCACACTCTCATGTCGCGAGCACATGTAGCTGGATTGCCGCGCGTATCCTCGTGCTAGCGTGCATATATGGGCTAGCCTCCGGATTCTTGAAACGCGTGTGGCCTAGAAGTACTTCTGGAATGTTCTCTTAGTTTCTATCAGATTAATCTTCAATAAAGAGTGAGATAATATTAAATAACAAGTAGTTTTGAGTTTTATCTCTACGTTGTATACTGCGCAAGTGGCGTGAATCTCCTTTTATTATTGTGAACATAGTTCATTTATTCTGACCGAAACGCACATGTACCGCGGCGATCGTTATCGAGAAGTTTCTACTACTTTCCAGAGCGTTATTTTGTTTCTTCGATAAGATTCGATTTACGATAGCCTCCTTATACCACATTCCCAGTTTTGTTAATTTGAATTATTTTCTATCACGTAGGCATCATCTGCCCGTCACAGTCGTGATAGACATTTCACAACCTTTAGGCATTCTAAAAGTTGTAGGATCGTAGCTTTGTTTTTATTCAGGCAGAAAACATGAGAAGAGGTTCCGAACCATTGAACTATGATAGTTGATCGATTGAAGGCAAAAGATCGTAAGTACCCTAGTAACCATCTCTTGCAAGATGCTTACATATGAACCACTAGTAGTCTGTTTCCGCATGCATGCTATGAACTTGCGCAAGATGTTGATGATTCCAAGTCTTTTGAAATGATCATACAAAAGTCTGCTGCAAATCTGCCGAAAGATGCTTGCGAAAGAGGATATGTCCGAGTTTCTTGCAATATTCATCCACCAGTCTGCTGCAAATCTGCCGAAAGATGCGTGCGAAAGAAGATTGTCTAAGTTTCTTACAATATTCATTCACAAGTCTACGGCAAATCTGCCGAAAGATGCTTGCGAACGAGGATTGTCGAAATTTCTTACAATATTTGGTTACTAGGGTACTGGCAAATACGACCTTTTGGCTTTCGATTTTTTTAACATTCAGATTCGGTGAAGCCAGAAAGTCGTATTCGCCGAATGATCGAGAATAAAGTTGTCGTTCATAAGAAAAAGTATTTCGGCAGATGCAACCTTAGATTTAGTTGTCCAGCGTTCTTGTCGACGTACTGAAGATTCGATTGTTCTGCTTCGGTAAAATCTCTGCAGGTAGACGAATACGAAATGAGTCCGAAGCGTTTAATGACCGGGCGAGTATTGGGCGCCGGGGCTTTCGGGATAGTCAGGCTCGGCCACCTACAAAACGATCAAGGAATTCTCACCAATGTAGCGGTTAAAATGTTACGAGGTACGTTCGGAATTTGAAGAATCAGACCCAATTTTAAGAACTGCTTGCATTTGCGCGGAAGCGTTGAGTGGCTCATCCTTGATTACAGACGATTCGAACGAAAATGATCTGCGAAGCTTTCTACATGAAATAAAAATGATGAAAGCGCTGGATGAACATTCAAACATCGTTTCCCTCTTAGGGTGCTGTACGATTGGTCCATATCCTTTCCTAGTCATCGAGTACTGTTCGCGGGGAGATTTGCGTTCTTTCCTGCGTAAGGTGAATATTTGAAGGTACATTTGCGTGACCAAATTGAATCCAGAAATGAAGTATATTCTCCTGTCTAGTCAATCGTAGAAGCGAGGTCGTTGGTGGACGAGGCCAAGGAATACACCTTAATCAGCCAGAAGTTGCCGCAACGCAAAAAAATCCTTAAAAAAAACTGTGACATGGCATCTGTGTCCCGTAAGTTCTGAAAAGTATATTTCGTTTCTTATTGCGGCTTGCGAGCTTGACTTCGTTCTTATTCAAATCACGTACTTACATCCACACGAATTCATAGGGATCGACGATGACTACGTACAGGTTTCTTGTGTCACCGAAGATGAAGGCAAGTAAAAGAAACAAAAATCCACTCTACGCACTACGGATTACGCATAGCAAGAAGATAACATCACCGATAACGCATCCCAATCTTATAAAATTAAAAAAGCGTCGGGAAGCTTCAGTTTCTCTGAGGCGTCATGTACTATTCCAATATTTATCTATGGTATATATATTTCTTTTTCACACAGATACTACTTGCGACCCTGTCAGAGTCACAGTAGGGGACATGCTAAACTTTGGTCGCCAGATCGCTACAGGAATGGTAAGTCGAAAATATTGTTTGACTACATTTTATGATTTTGCTCGGACGTTGGAATTCCTTTTTTGTTAGCGATCATCGTGCAAAACTTTGCGTTCGCAATCTTCACAGGAGTTCCTGTCGTCAAACAGAATTGTGCACCGCGATTTAGCTACCAGAAACGTTCTAGTCTGTTATGACCGAACCGTAAAGATCTCCGACTTTGGGATGAGCCGAGATATCTATCGGGAAAATGTCTACAAGAAATCGGGAAACGGTCGAATGCCACTCAAATGGATGGCAATCGAGGCACTCACGCACCAGCTTTATAGTGCATACAGCGATGTGTAAGTAGCACGTGCGTTGTACCCCATCCCACTTTTGCGAACGAGGGATCATACAGTCTACCCGCCGATCGCAAACGGATCCCATTTTTTTAGAATTATAGACTGTTGCTAATTTAATGGAAGTCTTTTCGACGTTCTATTGGGAAGACTGTGTCTTCAAGAAAGAATTTTAATTTCAACTCGGATAAATCTGTGCGCAGATGGTCCTTTGGCATTCTTCTGTGGGAAATCGTAACCCTGGGTGGTGACCCTTATCCAGGAGTCCCGACTATAGACCTTCTGAAACGACTGCAAGCGGGATACAGAATGGAGCGACCGGAAAACTGCAGCATTCCTCTGTGAGTTATATCACTCAAGAGCTAAGAACATGCGGGGGCATCTTTTTTCATATTACATAATTACTGTCTAACGTAACGGGAGAAAATCTCCATGATCTGTTCGATAGGCACGACGTGATGCTGTCCTGTTGGCGAACGAGGCCCCAAGACCGGCCAACCTTCACCATATTACGTCAAGAGTTGGACAAGCTCATCTGCCTGACTACAGAGAACGAGTACTTAGATTTGAACGAAGTCTCAGAAGGGAGGCTAATTCTCTCCCAATCAAGAGACTTGGTAGAGTCTCGCGTCAAGTACATTCAAGGCGGAGAAGCGCCCGACGACCGTGTATCTTTACCGCAAGGACCCAACTGCGGTGGAGTGGGGGATCATATTTGATGAAATTCTACCGGCTCCTATTCAATTCAAGCCCAAAATCAACGCGATCGGTGCACTGAAAGCTGAGTTATGCATTCTTTCATCTTCGAAGTGGCGAATTTCATCTTCATTTTCCGTCTTTCGTACATGCGCCAGCCTCAAGACTAATGTTGAACCGAACAGTTGAGAAGAATATGAGGAGTATCAAAAATTAATAAAACGAATTCGGACGTAATATTGATCATACTTAAAAATGAAAAGTTGTTTAGTTCAACACGAGCGTCCACGAGAAAATAATATAGTAATAATAATAATAATAATAATCTGAGGATCTAGAGATTTTGAATTAATGTGGATCATAGGTAGGGGCATAGATATAAGGTTAGTAGATTGGTCAAGTTCGCCTGTAGAAACAGTGTCGCGATACGAATGTAGGCGGAGCCACAGTCGAAAATATCTTTTTCGTGTATTTCGCTTCAGCACGCTATTTTATCAACAGAATTGCGTTCTGGTAAACGATCTGCTCACATTGATCGATAATATAGATTTTAATTTTAGCCACAGATTTTTAATATCTGTATATGAGCAAACAATAGCTAACAGTTGAGCTGCGGCATATGCTGTCACCCTCAAAATAATTCATATGGGGCATTCCATGCCAAATCAACCGGGTCCTGACCCTCGACTACTCAGATGTGGTCCGCGATTTTTTATTTCATTCTTCGGATTTTTCAAAATAAATTCGAGTGCGTAATGAATTTTCAAAGTTTTTTTTTCAACACCTCGATGGCTGTGAACAAAAAATCTGAAAAAATTATCAAAAATTCTGTATCAGAAATGAAAATTTTTTAACCAAAATTCATCGTGTCTGGACTTTCGCTTCAATCTGTTATTTTTGGTTGAAAAATCTTCATTTCTGACAGAATTCTTGAGAATTTTTTCAGATTTTTCGATCACGGCCATCGAGGTGTTGAAAAGAAGAAAAAACTTTGAAAATTCATAACGCACTCAAATTTATTTTGAAAAATCCGAAAAAATTGTGATCGCTAATTAGAGTCAGCGGAATGATTTAAAAAATCGCGGACCAGATCTGAAAAAAAGAGGGTTAGGACCAGGTCGATTTGGCATGGAATGCCCCATATATATGAGTCCACCAATTACCTATGAACGATTCGTGGCGAAAATCTCGATTTGTCTGCCATTTTGATATTTTATATTTTTTTTTTTTTTGCCTTTTTGGCTTATCTCCGATTTAGAAGGTAGCCTAATTTTGATATTTTATATAATATTATATAATAGTATACAGGGTGATTCAGTTTGACCGGACCATATTGAATGGGCATATTCCTTGTCGAATTCTAAGACTAAAATTCCTTAGCGAAAAATTCCGGAGATCAACGGTGCGCGAGTTATTAAATATCTTAATCCGGCTATAAAGTATCTTTTTCATCAATAAAAACGGATATCGGGTGTTAATTTTCACTTCAACAATTCCGTTTTCAATCTTTGGCAGTCAGGTCGTCCGCTCCTTAGTTTTCAGTTGCCTAGGTCCACCGTTTCAGTTTTTTTTTTTTTCTCAATTTTTCAATTTTTCAATTTTTCACTAAGAAACTTTAGTCTTAGAATTCGACAAGGAATATGCCCATTTAATATGGTCCAGTCAAACTGAATCACCCTGTATACTTTGATGTATAAAAATCCCCCAAGTTTCAGACCCCAAAGCCGTTCACCATGGATATAGTTCACTTTTACATTCGAATTCTTATCGTGCCCGTATCATGGAAAAAAAAATCATCCAACATGTTTTTTGAGTGAAAACAAAAAATTAATTTTTCGAAAAACACATGATAATCACCCTGTTAGCATGAAAAACATGATATAAGTCGCTAGCCTAACGGAGCGCATTGCATTTGTAAGGTACTTATACATTGTATATAGCTGTAGTATGATGTCAGCGCGTCGTAAGTCTGAAAATCGGAATTCAGAATTAGGCCACGTGGTGTCTTTTGTTGGTAAGAAATTTAGCATTTTACCAACAGAATATTTAGATGATTCGAGTACACGGGTATATTTTTTGACTATATCGATAGATGTTCTATCTTACCACCAAATATAGAGGGCAGCATTCGTTGTCACTATTATCTTGTGACATACTGCTATATGACTCCGAATTTTCTCAACTTGTCCAATCTACTAACCTTATATCTATGGTTGTATCACGTTCTGGTGGAGCATTGTGCATCTATCGATCATTAACATTGATAGATAGATAGATAGATTCATTTATTATGCCCTGGTCAGTTGTCCGTGGGGCAAATGCAAAATACAATAACAAGCAAGATAAAAATAATACAACATAAAGCACTTAAGCTAGGCAACTTAACTAAATATAAGCATATAATTAAAAGTAAAGAACAGTATAACATGAAGCAGAGGAAACAATGTGCTAGAAAAATTTAGTACACAGCAGCTAAGCAGACTCAGTGGCCAGTTTAAACATAAGCAGTTAAGCTAGGCAACATAACTAAATCTAAGTATATAAAACTAAAGTATAGAACAATTAAACTTAAAGCAGAAAGAAACAATATGCAAGTAAAAAAGAAAAAAATATAATAACACAATAACACAATAACACAGCAGCTAGGCAGACTCAGTGTCCAATTCAAACAAATACTTAAAGAGCAAGGGCTTGAACAACCTGAGAGTTTGCACACCGGTTACCTCATCCGGAAGCGAATGCCAAAAATAAATGGCAGATAAAAAGAACGAATCACGATACGTCACGGTACGATGCTGAGGCACACGAAAAACAAAAGCGCTCGATTGACGAGTGGGGCGGCCTTCTGGCGGAACATGGCGAGCAAAAAGCTCAGCCAAATAAGCCGGCAAGGTCCCCTGGAGGAGATTGAAAACCGAAATACCCAAAAAATAAAGACGCCTCGAACGGACAGTGAGCCAGCCTAGCTGCCTGCGATAGGGTGTGATATGCTCATCACGTCTAAGATTAAAAACAAACCTAATCGCAGTGTTCAAAAGGCGCTGCAAGGTAGTATTAAGTTCGCCAGAAAGATCGTTATAAACTAGACAACAGTAGTCAAACTGAGGAAAGATGAGGGAAACAACAAGCCGGGCCCTCAACTCACGCGACAAGGCATTCCGATGATGCTTTAGTTTATAGATCGAAAAATGAACTTTATTTGATACAGCTAGGACATGACCCCGCCAAGAGAGATTGGACATCATTACGACACCTAGATTACGCACTTCGTGAACATACGGAAGTACAACTTCATTCACAACAATAGGAGGAAGACACGCGAGATCAAGACGATTAATGTAAGCACCACTACCCGAAATAAGGACCTTGGATTTAGCAAGATTAAGCTTAAGGCCATTTGCAGCAGCATAGTCAGCTATGACATTCACATCATGCACAATCTTGGCAATACCATCAACAAGATCGGCCGGCGGACAGGTAAGGTAAATTTGAGTGTCATCAGCAAACACTAGATGACGAGAGTATCGCAAGCCTGAGCCAATGTCATTAATAAATAAAGAAAAAAGCAAGGGACCAAGTACGGATCCCTGAGGGACACCCGCACGAGTATTGGCATAAAGTTATTACGCCACGATATAAACATATTAGAGCGATAATAAGATACATATCTTGGCAGAATCGAAAACTTCCTTTCTTTATATTCCTGCAATGATTGACTACTGATGATATTTGTTTAGTGGATCTCGATGAACCACAAACGGGACAAGATAACAAGCCGCTCTCGTTGATTGCTAAAGATGATACAGGCGGTCAGAAAACGGGTTTAGATGAAAATGTTTCGGCGGTCAGAACATCATCACAGAAGCGAAAGACACGGCTAAGTGGAGAAGATCCCAATGCGGTAAGCAACTTCGGTTAAAAGATTTTTCGACAAATCTGAATCGTTCGTTCCCCGTCGCCTCGACAGTACATAAACGACATCAACCGCGTAGAGGGCGATGACGAAGACGGATATGGGTCAGACCTCGAATCAGGCTCCGGATCAGGCTCCGGATCAGGCTCCGGATCAGGCTCCGGATCAGACGAAGTCGAAGAAAGTGCGGATGCCAGTATCAACTTCACTTCCCACTTGAAGCCCCATCTAAATATCGACGTGGAAAAACCAGTACCATTACCTGGATTAGAATCAAGACCAGGACCGAAGACTCCTACACGTATGTCAAATTGATTCATAAAAATATGATTCCGTTTTGATATTTTTTATCGCCAGAGTTAAAAATGTTGGAATTATTCGTTGTCAAATATGAATTCCCGTTTATCCTAAAATTGAGAAATCTCGTGTATAGGTACGCACAAACTTGTTAGATCATCACACGCATCCGGATAAAAATCTTTCGATTACTATGAATTATTTACTTAATAAAAAGCACGAACTTATATTCCACACGTAGATTTCTACCGCGTAACCATGATCATCAACGAACCGTACAGACCAAGTTTAGCGGATCGTAATAGCGACGAATTCAAAAAGCTCAGTATCCAGCTGAGCCAAGCCATTGATGAGTTGTACCAAAGTGCGCTTCCCGATCAGCGGACGCACACAAAGATCCTCACATTCGTGTGAGTATTCCTTCGTCAAATAATGGAGGGATTAATTTTACAGACTATATAGGAGTAATTCGGATTAAGGGTGTAATTTACTGTATGTGTGAGATTTTTCAGACAAACTTCCGATCCGGTCGCGATATGGGTATATCTTGACATAGAGTCCACCAGCGCTGACATAGAGAAAAATCACTCGATCTTCGCTGAACAACTCCAGCTTCATACTTTGGGCAACATTCGAGCGCGTCCTGACGGTTTCAGCTTGAGAAACGTCCAAGGTGATTATTTCTCGCAATTATTTATCATCATGTTTGAGGAATTATTGAAGATGTCAATAGATATTATCGAAGATGTAAACGTGTACAGTATACCTATGTGGTATTCCATGCCAACTCGGCTCTAGTCCATGTCTTTTTCTATCATGGATCACATCCGAG